>JARACY010000026.1:0-205651 GCA_029255725.1 Scrobipalpa atriplicella
TATTTTGTAACGAGATTAAAGATAAAGATAGGTTATAACCTGCTTTTTCTTTCTCCGCCTTGTCCATGATTGTTGTGATTGCGTGGTGTGGTGATTGCAAATAAGAATTAAGAATAAAAATTGGTTCAAAATAATCACTCTGATTGATAAACTCCCACTGACTTTCGTACAGTGCGGGTACAAATGCCAAACTTCTGTCACTGTCCTTATTTTTCACTTCTTTGCTGCCAAAACCTTGCCAGAACAGAACCCAGAAAGGTTTTTCATCTGATTTTATATAAACTTCAAACAAGAAAATAGGAACTTTCGTTCGGATGTAAAACTCTTATCAAATCTATAAAAAAGAGACATTGACATGTGATTGACATTATTTTTCTGTCGGTCTGGTAGAAGTTTAGAAAATAAATACCAGAATTTTTCTGTATTGTTTAGGGCACTGACTAATTAATCAACGTTTAGGGTTTAGGAAATGCATAGAAATAGGAAATCCTAATAGAATAATATTTGATTTATCTCATTAAACATAGGATTTTAAACACGTGAAGATGCCTAAAGCAAATCCGCGGATGATGCCCAGCGCCGAAAACGCTGACATGTTTGGAGATGTTTTTGGTGTTTCAGGACCAGGTACCTACATTGAAATATTTATTTTGCTGGTTCTACCACTATTAAAGCAGTCCACTGGGTTACCCTCAATTGGGTACTTGACTGGGTAGCTTAAAAAATTCAAAACGTTTATACTTAAAACTGATGGCTAAAAATATTGTGGATTTCATTCATCATTTAAAAAAAATGCACATTTCGATTTTAACAATCGAATTAAAAGTATATAAGTTATTGATTTGATTAGTCAATATTTACTAAAATGTGACGTCATAATTTACTATTTTCATACAAAAAAGCGTTTTTGACATTTCATAAAAAGTTGCTGATTTGACTAGTTGGAAAGTAGCCAATTTACAATAAAAAAAATATCATCTCATAGCTTTATTATTCTTTGTTATAAAAAAATATTCGATATCATTATAACTTGTTCAAAGTTCTATTAAAAAATAAAACTCTAAATTTCTATGAATATTAAGGCCTTATGCGAGTTACGGAGGAGCTACCTTGACAAAAGTTGTTTCCGTTGATGTATAACATTTGAAGATCTGGATTACCTGACGAAGAAACCTTACAGCCCAGCTAATCTATTCAGAGTTACATAGGAGCCACCTTATCAAAAGTTGTTTGAGCTTGATGAGCACTTTCTGTTGGTATATAAAATTTGAAGATCTGGAGTACCTGACGAAGAAACCTAACAGCTCTAGATGGCTCTATTATACATAATGGATACGAAGAGTTTTATTTTTTTAATAGAACTTTAAACGAGTTATAAGGATATAAAATATATTTTTAATATTAAAGAAGATTATATTTTTATTATTTTAAAATTCAAGCTGTTGACAAAGTTATAAGCACAATATCATTTTATAGGTTATTACTTCCAAATAATGCAAGTTTAATTTTAGAATTGAGTTCAGCATCGGGAACCATCATTGGAAAGTTTACCCCCACCCAAAAACTGATCTCAAAAATCAAGGTAGCCGTTCTTCGAAAATCAATCCTTAGGTTCTAAGGACTTATCCTGCGAAAAGGAAGTCTTATTATTACTCTCAGCCGTATAATTAGACTATTCACAATAAACATGGGTCGAATCGAAAATGCAACAACTAATTCTAACCGCCCATAAAATTTCGATTTAGCTGGTTCGTCGTTAGGAAAAGGTGGTGAGCTAAGAACCTCCTATTTATGTGTGTATTTGTCTGCAGTGGTAACGGCGGAGAAGATGAACGGCGCAGCCATGTATGAGCTTGTGAGGGTCGGCTACGATGAGCTGGTGGGGGAGATCATCCGGCTGGAAGGCGACCTGGCAACCATCCAGGTTTTATTTTCTATACCTACGGTTCTGTTAGGGTTATTTTGTGGCGTTTAGACCCAAGTCGTGAAGGAAAAGGTTTAGAACAATCTGCTTGCATTGAGCTAATAGGGTTTTAGAGTGGAGACCGAAAACCTGCAGATTCCTGAAACGAGGTGGTGCGATAATGTTCGAAATAAGCGGGCAGGTATTGAATGAGAACGGCTGGAGGGAGACCGAGCTGAGTGGCGTGCCATGGGAAATAAAATTAACAATCAAAAAATAATTTAATCTTGTACAGCCTCCCAATTTCGATTAACTTTATGCGGAATCAGGTGTCTACAATGATTATCTGGCTAATGTAATGAGACATATACTCGACCAGACTAGACTAACGAAAGCACCATGAATGAATGATTTATTAATTGAAAAATTTAAGTTACAAGCAGTTAAACATTTGTCAAAATTTCATCATCGCTTTACCTTTTCACACACTTCGAAATGAAAAAGGGTTGCTGCCTGTATTGCTTTGTGGTTGCTGCTAAACAACAGTAATTTCTTCTAGGTATACGAAGACACCTCAGGTGTAACAGTCGGTGACCCTGTACTCCGCACCGGGAAACCTCTATCCGTGGAACTAGGACCTGGCATCATGGGCTCCATCTTCGACGGCATCCAGCGTCCACTGAAGGACATTGGGCTGCTGACCAAGTCCATCTATATACCCAAGGGAGTCAACGTACCTTGCTTGAATAGGGACATTTCTTGGAGTTTTACCCCTGAACCTACAATGAAGGTTAGATTAATATTTCTGCTGTAGATATTCCGCATTGAAGTTTTTCGTTGCTTTCCAAACAAACTATATAGTGTATGTAGCCTACAAATACTTTTCCTTTCTGAACCCGCTTAACATTTACTCATATACCTAATGCATAAATTTTCAAGTTAGTTTAGGTTTTGTGGATCTGTTCCAAAAAGCACGTCTGCTATTATTTCTAAATGTTCAACTTTAGAATTTATAACTAGCTAAAAAGGCGTCTTTTACATGATGAATGCCTTATGTCTGTAAAGGTCTTCATAAAATAATGACGTGTAGGTACTTTCTACCTCATAAACTTAAAATGACACTACAAGCCCAACCCGTACTGCCAGTCTGAACCTCACGCTTCTCATCAGATCGGCACACATATAGTCGGAGGCGACAAATTCGGCACGGTCCAGGAAAACACCCTGGTCAAACAGTCGATGATGCTGAACCCGCTCAGCAAAGGCACCATCACCTTCATCGCGCCCCCTGGTAACTACCACCTAGATGTTAGTATCTACATCTGTCTTTTAAGGATTTCAAATTGAAAAATCTAGGGAAGTGCTGTATTATAACTCCAATCAACCCTCAACTCTTCAAAGTTAGAGTGAACAGGCATCTTCTGGGTGAGATCTCCATCATCGACTCCTCTGACGTCGTCCCTGATACTAGAGTCAAGAGCAAACCCATTATCAATAACAAAAGAACTTCTTTTAGTTCAATTTCTCATTCTTACACACATGAATAGGGATTTATGTTTACAGTGTTAGGTTGTCAGCTTTTCGCCTAATTTTCCATAGCAAATATAAGTCATAGTCATGGAACTAATTTAAAAACCCATGTCTAATGTTGGTAGTATTCAGGATACGATCATCACAACGGAGTTTGACGGCGAGTCGAAGAACCAGTCGATGGTGCAAGTGTGGCCTGTGAGGAAGCCTCGGCCGGTTGTGGAGAAGCTGTCCGCCAACCACCCCTTGCTGACTGGACAACGCGTGCTGGACTCCTTGTTTCCGTGAGATGTTTGTTTAAATAAATAGGTGTGGCCCGTGAGGAAGCCTCGGCCGGTTCTGGAGAAGCTGTCAGCCAACCATCCCTTGCTGATTATTTTCTTGGGATTTCTTTCTAGTGGATTCTTATCAAATCAATTGGATTTAAAACCTTGTACAGCTCGCGGAAAGCTGCGCAATTTGAAAGTGACAAATTATGCATGAGAAATATAGAATCACGAGGGACACATAAAATTTGACAAATAAAAATACGCATTTTTATTTGTCAAATTTTATGTGTCCCTCGTGATTCTATATTTCTCATGCATAATTTGTCCAAAATCGAACAAATTGCATTAGAAATGTTTGTTCAATTTGATCTCGAATAAATCTGATAACACGATTTAGGTACTCGTAAAAATTGGGGACGATTGTAACGAACTTAAGGTGGCAACAGCAGAGGTAGCGCCACTTTTTGTACCTTATAAATTAATTGATCTCAATTACAGACATTTTCATGAATATTTTATAATTTTCCACAACATGACAAAATTCTTCCAGTATAGCAACAGTACGGGCAAATAAACACTGAGTTCTGATTAATTCTCTTTTTGTATTTTTTCGCGGTCCGATCAAACATGAACCTTAAAATAAGAGTTAAATTCAATTCTGGACGCACTATTCTTTAACTATACTCCATTTGTTTTCATGTCGCGAGAATCGCATTATAAGCACTTTTCCTGACAGTTGTGTCCAGGGTGGTACCACAGCCATCCCCGGCGCGTTTGGTTGTGGAAAGACCGTGATCTCACAGGCTCTCTCCAAGTACTCCAACTCTGATATTATCATCTACGTCGGATGCGGAGAAAGAGGTATGTTATGTTTTACGGACTTGTTTACCAGCAGGCAGCATTAAGGCAAACGCAGTATTCTATAGTTACAATATTAATATGTATAGGCTGCTGGTCCTTATGGTAAAATGTAAATGGTTTATTCTTGTGATTTTAGTTGTATTTTATAAACTCTGTGATCCTATCTTAAAATAAATTCAGAGACAAAATCCTATTCCCACAGGAAACGAGATGGCAGAAGTGCTCCGAGACTTCCCCGAGCTGACCATCGAGATAGGTGGTTTGAAGGAGTCCGTGATGAAGCGAACTGCCCTCGTCGCCAACACCTCCAACATGCCCGTGGCTGCGAGGGAGGCCTCCATTTACACTGGTTATACTTACATGATAATTACTGTAAAGTTGCACATGTAAACAAAACCTGCAGTTGGGTTTTGTCCTGCTATTTGGTTCTGCCGTGACTAGAGATGGGTAGTGGGTAAAAACCCAAACAATCCACCCGGGTTAAAACCGGGTGATTTGGGTTATTACCCGGTTTTAACCCATTATCACCCGAATTTACGGGTGGAAACGAAAAATAAGTATTAAAGAGCTTCTTTTCGTTAAAGCTCATAGTAAACAATATTTTACAGCTTCCCAAGTATGTATTTCCTATATAGTACGGCGGTTAAGCTTCAAAATCAGGACAAAGCTTGCACTTTCGCGTGATGGGTTGAATTGGTCTCAGACTAGTTGTACACATCCTAAGGTAACTTTTGAGATATGTTTCCCTGGTGGGTACACTCTATGGGTCTGCAGGCAGGGTCGGTTAGGTTACTATATAGAGGCAAATACAGGTGTAAGGGACAGCGTCCCGCAAACTGATAGGGGTTGCTCAGTCAACGATACTGAACACATATCACCAGGATTTTTTTTCAGGAAATGAAAAAAAAAATTTGGTTTTCCATACAAATTGTCTGATCGATGTGGTCATTTTGTATGAAAAAGCAATTTTTTTTTCATTTCCTGAAAATAATTTCTGGTGGTAGTTGTTCAGTTTCGTTGACTGAGCAACCCCTATAAGTTTGCGGGACGCTGTCCCTTACACCCCGTATAGGAGTGGTGCTCGAACAAAGTTTGGAGCACACCCTGGTCAAATTCACATCGCGGTGAAAAAAGTCCAAAATGGCGGAAAACAAGATGGTCGCCATACAAAATAAAAAGTCGAGTATCTCCTAAACGATGAGAGATAGATGGAGAGTGCTCGAATAAATGTTATAGGGAATGATAGTAGGTAACCTCCGGAGATCACGAAAATCCAAGATGGCGGATCCAAAATGGCGCCTGATAAAAAAATGCTCCGATCAGGCTGAAATTTGGCTGGTGAGAGGTTATTGAAGTTCTAGTGCAATTGGAAAACGGTGAATTTGAAAAACGAACTATCAATATCGAATTAGTACTTCAATGACATCTCACCAGCCAAATTTCAGCCTGATTGGAGCATTTTTTATATCAGGCGCCATTTTGGATCCGCCATCTTGGATTTTCGTGATCACCAGAAGTTACCCACTATCATTCCCTATAACATTAATTCGAGCACACTCCATCTATCTCTCATCGTTTAGGAGATATTCGACTTTTTATTTTGTATGGCGGCCATCTTGTTTTCCGCCATTTTGGTTTTTTTTCACCACGATGTGAATTTGACCAGGGTGTGCTCCAAAATTTGTTCGAGCACTACTCCTATATCATTGAAATACTGTAATTGCTCCTATAGTAACCTAACCGACCCTGCCTGCAGACCATAGAGAGTACCCACCAGGGCAACATATCTCAAAAGATACCTTAGCTTAGGATGTGTACAACTAGTCTGAGACCAATTCAACCCATCACGCGAAAGTGCAAGCTTTGTCCTGATTTGAAGCTTAACCGCCGTACTATATAGGAAATACATACTTGGGAAGCTGTAAAATATTGTTTACTATGAGCTTTAACGAAAAGAAGCTCTTTAATACTTATTTTTCGTTTCCACCCGTAAATTCGGGTGATAATGGGTTAAAACCGGGTAATAACCCAAATCACCCGGTTTTAACCCGGGTGGATTGTTTGGGTTTTTACCCACTACCCATCTCTAGTCACGGCAGAACCAAATAGCAGGACAAAACCCCAACTGCAGGTTTTGTTTTACATGTGCAACTTTACAGTAATTATCATGTAAAGTATAACCAGTGTAAATGGAGGCCTCCCTCGCAGCCACGGGCATGTTGGAGGTGTTGGCGACGAGGGCAGTTCGCTTCATCACGGACTCCTTCAAACCACCTATCTCGATGGTCAGCTCGGGGAAGTCTCGGAGCACTTCTGCCATCTCGTTTCCTGTGGGAATAGGATTTTGTCTCTGAATTTATTTTAAGATAGGATCACAGAGTTTATAAAATACAACTAAAATCACAAGAATAAACCATTTACATTTTACCATAAGGACCAGCAGCCTATACATATTAATATTGTAACTATAGAATACTGCGTTTGCCTTAATGCTGCCTGCTGGTAAACAAGTCCGTAAAACATAACATACCTCTTTCTCCGCATCCGACGTAGATGATAATATCAGAGTTGGAGTACTTGGAGAGAGCCTGTGAGATCACGGTCTTTCCACAACCAAACGCGCCGGGGATGGCTGTGGTACCACCCTGGACACAACTGTCAGGAAAAGTGCTTATAATGCGATTCTCGCGACATGAAAACAAATGGAGTATAGTTAAAGAATAGTGCGTCCAGAATTGAATTTAACTCTTATTTTAAGGTTCATGTTTGATCGGACCGCGAAAAAATACAAAAAGAGAATTAATCAGAACTCAGTGTTTATTTGCCCGTACTGTTGCTATACTGGAAGAATTTTGTCATGTTGTGGAAAATTATAAAATATTCATGAAAATGTCTGTAATTGAGATCAATTAATTTATAAGGTACAAAAAGTGGCGCTACCTCTGCTGTTGCCACCTTAAGTTCGTTACAATCGTCCCCAATTTTTACGAGTACCTAAATCGTGTTATCAGATTTATTCGAGATCAAATTGAACAAACATTTCTAATGCAATTTGTTCGATTTTGGACAAATTATGCATGAGAAATATAGAATCACGAGGGACACATAAAATTTGACAAATAAAAATGCGTATTTTTATTTGTCAAATTTTATGTGTCCCTCGTGATTCTATATTTCTCATGCATAATTTGTCACTTTCAAATTGCGCAGCTTTCCGCGAGCTGTACAAGGTTTTAAATCCAATTGATTTGATAAGAATCCACTAGAAAGAAATCCCAAGAAAATAATCAGCAAGGGATGGTTGGCTGACAGCTTCTCCAGAACCGGCCGAGGCTTCCTCACGGGCCACACCTATTTATTTAAACAAACATCTCACGGAAACAAGGAGTCCAGCACGCGTTGTCCAGTCAGCAAGGGGTGGTTGGCGGACAGCTTCTCCACAACCGGCCGAGGCTTCCTCACAGGCCACACTTGCACCATCGACTGGTTCTTCGACTCGCCGTCAAACTCCGTTGTGATGATCGTATCCTGAATACTACCAACATTAGACATGGGTTTTTAAATTAGTTCCATGACTATGACTTATATTTGCTATGGAAAATTAGGCGAAAAGCTGACAACCTAACACTGTAAACATAAATCCCTATTCATGTGTGTAAGAATGAGAAATTGAACTAAAAGAAGTTCTTTTGTTATTGATAATGGGTTTGCTCTTGACTCTAGTATCAGGGACGACGTCAGAGGAGTCGATGATGGAGATCTCACCCAGAAGATGCCTGTTCACTCTAACTTTGAAGAGTTGAGGGTTGATTGGAGTTATAATACAGCACTTCCCTAGATTTTTCAATTTGAAATCCTTAAAAGACAGATGTAGATACTAACATCTAGGTGGTAGTTACCAGGGGGCGCGATGAAGGTGATGGTGCCTTTGCTGAGCGGGTTCAGCATCATCGACTGTTTGACCAGGGTGTTTTCCTGGACCGTGCCGAATTTGTCGCCTCCGACTATATGTGTGCCGATCTGATGAGAAGCGTGAGGTTCAGACTGGCAGTACGGGTTGGGCTTGTAGTGTCATTTTAAGTTTATGAGGTAGAAAGTACCTACACGTCATTATTTTATGAAGACCTTTACAGACATAAGGCATTCATCATGTAAAAGACGCCTTTTTAGCTAGTTATAAATTCTAAAGTTGAACATTTAGAAATAATAGCAGACGTGCTTTTTGGAACAGATCCACAAAACCTAAACTAACTTGAAAATTTATGCATTAGGTATATGAGTAAATGTTAAGCGGGTTCAGAAAGGAAAAGTATTTGTAGGCTACATACACTATATAGTTTGTTTGGAAAGCAACGAAAAACTTCAATGCGGAATATCTACAGCAGAAATATTAATCTAACCTTCATTGTAGGTTCAGGGGTAAAACTCCAAGAAATGTCCCTATTCAAGCAAGGTACGTTGACTCCCTTGGGTATATAGATGGACTTGGTCAGCAGCCCAATGTCCTTCAGTGGACGCTGGATGCCGTCGAAGATGGAGCCCATGATGCCAGGTCCTAGTTCCACGGATAGAGGTTTCCCGGTGCGGAGTACAGGGTCACCGACTGTTACACCTGAGGTGTCTTCGTATACCTAGAAGAAATTACTGTTGTTTAGCAGCAACCACAAAGCAATACAGGCAGCAACCCTTTTTCATTTCGAAGTGTGTGAAAAGGTAAAGCGATGATGAAATTTTGACAAATGTTTAACTGCTTGTAACTTAAATTTTTCAATTAATAAATCATTCATTCATGGTGCTTTCGTTAGTCTAGTCTGGTCGAGTATATGTCTCATTACATTAGCCAGATAATCATTGTAGACACCTGATTCCGCATAAAGTTAATCGAAATTGGGAGGCTGTACAAGATTAAATTATTTTTTGATTGTTAATTTTATTTCCCATGGCACGCCACTCAGCTCGGTCTCCCTCCAGCCGTTCTCATTCAATACCTGCCCGCTTATTTCGAACATTATCGCACCACCTCGTTTCAGGAATCTGCAGGTTTTCGGTCTCCACTCTAAAACCCTATTAGCTCAATGCAAGCAGATTGTTCTAAACCTTTTCCTTCACGACTTGGGTCTAAACGCCACAAAATAACCCTAACAGAACCGTAGGTATAGAAAATAAAACCTGGATGGTTGCCAGGTCGCCTTCCAGCCGGATGATCTCCCCCACCAGCTCATCGTAGCCGACCCTCACAAGCTCATACATGGCTGCGCCGTTCATCTTCTCCGCCGTTACCACTGCAGACAAATACACACATAAATAGGAGGTTCTTAGCTCACCACCTTTTCCTAACGACGAACCAGCTAAATCGAAATTTTATGGGCGGTTAGAATTAGTTGTTGCATTTTCGATTCGACCCATGTTTATTGTGAATAGTCTAATTATACGGCTGAGAGTAATAATAAGACTTCCTTTTCGCAGGATAAGTCCTTAGAACCTAAGGATTGATTTTCGAAGAACGGCTACCTTGATTTTTGAGATCAGTTTTTGGGTGGGGGTAAACTTTCCAATGATGGTTCCCGATGCTGAACTCAATTCTAAAATTAAACTTGCATTATTTGGAAGTAATAACCTATAAAATGATATTGTGCTTATAACTTTGTCAACAGCTTGAATTTTAAAATAATAAAAATATAATCTTCTTTAATATTAAAAATATATTTTATATCCTTATAACTCGTTTAAAGTTCTATTAAAAAAATAAAACTCTTCGTATCCATTATGTATAATAGAGCCATCTAGAGCTGTTAGGTTTCTTCGTCAGGTACTCCAGATCTTCAAATTTTATATACCAACAGAAAGTGCTCATCAAGCTCAAACAACTTTTGATAAGGTGGCTCCTATGTAACTCTGAATAGATTAGCTGGGCTGTAAGGTTTCTTCGTCAGGTAATCCAGATCTTCAAATGTTATACATCAACGGAAACAACTTTTGTCAAGGTAGCTCCTCCGTAACTCGCATAAGGCCTTAATATTCATAGAAATTTAGAGTTTTATTTTTTAATAGAACTTTGAACAAGTTATAATGATATCGAATATTTTTTTATAACAAAGAATAATAAAGCTATGAGATGATATTTTTTTTATTGTAAATTGGCTACTTTCCAACTAGTCAAATCAGCAACTTTTTATGAAATGTCAAAAACGCTTTTTTGTATGAAAATAGTAAATTATGACGTCACATTTTAGTAAATATTGACTAATCAAATCAATAACTTATATACTTTTAATTCGATTGTTAAAATCGAAATGTGCATTTTTTTTAAATGATGAATGAAATCCACAATATTTTTAGCCATCAGTTTTAAGTATAAACGTTTTGAATTTTTTAAGCTACCCAGTCAAGTACCCAATTGAGGGTAACCCAGTGGACTGCTTTAATAGTGGTAGAACCAGCAAAATAAATATTTCAATGTAGGTACCTGGTCCTGAAACACCAAAAACATCTCCAAACATGTCAGCGTTTTCGGCGCTGGGCATCATCCGCGGATTTGCTTTAGGCATCTTCACGTGTTTAAAATCCTATGTTTAATGAGATAAATCAAATATTATTCTATTAGGATTTCCTATTTCTATGCATTTCCTAAACCCTAAACGTTGATTAATTAGTCAGTGCCCTAAACAATACAGAAAAATTCTGGTATTTATTTTCTAAACTTCTACCAGACCGACAGAAAAATAATGTCAATCACATGTCAATGTCTCTTTTTTATAGATTTGATAAGAGTTTTACATCCGAACGAAAGTTCCTATTTTCTTGTTTGAAGTTTATATAAAATCAGATGAAAAACCTTTCTGGGTTCTGTTCTGGCAAGGTTTTGGCAGCAAAGAAGTGAAAAATAAGGACAGTGACAGAAGTTTGGCATTTGTACCCGCACTGTACGAAAGTCAGTGGGAGTTTATCAATCAGAGTGATTATTTTGAACCAATTTATTATTCTTAATTCTTATTTGCAATCACCACACCACGCAATCACAACAATCATGGACAAGGCGGAGAAAAGAAAACACAAGCGGTTAAAACCTATTTTATTCTTTTATTTACGATTCAACGTATATTTTGTAAGAGATAAAGCTAATGCTACGCTGCATATCTTCACTGCTTTTTTTTCTTTTCTGCTTTCTACAGTTGATCATTGCGGTCCTCATTTTAAGGAAATCCCCATCCAGTTTTTATAATTTCATTGTCAATCTAATTTATTAATCCTTTAAGCTACCTGCTGCGACCTAACGATTTCACTTTTGTATAGTCATCTCACGTTTAAAGATTATCTTTCAAAGGATTATTTTTCGATTTTTGTACTTTAGGATATTGGACGAGCCAACTGAGGGCGATGCAACTCTGCTACTCAAGTTGGAAGACCTGATTCATATGGCTATGGGACCACCCGATGTAAGTAAAGAGGTTCTTCGTCAAATTGCTCTCGCAATTATCTCCTACCGCGGGACCAGTTGAATCATAAAATGTTCAATTTCAAGTATTCGTCAACTGATCCCACTTTTAAGTTTGCATTGAAAGAGCCCGAAAAGTACAGTTAGCAACATAAATGCCTCACAATTTTCGTTAGATATTTATTTTTATATTAAACAAATTAAAACAGTTATAATAAAGGATTTTGTATGGTTGCGTTTTTTTTTTTGCATTAGCCATTCAGAACAAACTATGTCATTGTTTCTTGCCGGGTCGTGCCGGCGGTCCCACGGAAATACAACAAAAGTGCCATAAAACCGGTTAACGCAATGTTACAAGACACTAAAAGAAAAGCTCTCGGCATGCAGTCTGTCAAAATTGGATCCTTAGGCAACCTCTAGCCTAGGTGAGCTTGTAATAAAACTTAAATTATAATGAAAGATGGATGAGAAATTTAAGTTGATGACTGTACTTTTTGGGCTTTTTCTATGCATATTTAAAAATGGGAACATTTGACGAATACTTAAAATTGTATATTTTATGATTCATCAACTCCTCCCGCGGGAGCAGTTAATTGCGGGAGCAGTTGACGAATAACCCAACTAAAGTAGCATACCATAATCTTCCTCCCAGATTATGATATTGTGATGATGATGAGTTTGTTTGGGCGAGAAATAAAAAGAAAAAGAGCTGCACGGAAAAATTTGTTTATGGATTCAAGCATTCTAGATAATGAGGATGAGATGATCACAAAACATTTATTTGTTTCACAGCAAAACATAGTGAATTTTAAGTTGATCCAGTCGATCCTGTTCATCCTGGCGCGCCAAATGCGGATGCTGGAGACGAATGTCGAGATCCGAATGGGGGAGCTGCAGACTGAGACCACCAACTTCCTGGCCCGCATACAAGGGCCCGAAATAGAGGGCGAAGAGTCCATAAATATAACGGAAGTAATGTTAAATTTTCTTTTATCTACACTCATGTGGTAAAGTCGGTAATACAGTAACTAATCAAGAACAGTTTGTTATTGATATACTTTTCCATACACTTCCACCACCCGTGCACAATAGGTGTGCGGAAATGTTAATTTGTTAATTTTTAGGCAAATGCTAGTTCCTTTTTCAAACTTTTGCGTGTTACGGAACGATTTCAGCCGCGAAAAGTTGTTCAGTTTGAGAAAATTTGTTCAGTTTTTAAAAAAGTTGTTCAGTTTTGATAAATATGTTCAGCTTTAAGAAAAGTTCTTCAGTTTGAAAAAAGTTGTTCAGTTTTGAGAAAAATTGTACAGTTTCGCGATTATTTACTCATCTTACATCTAGCTGCCCACCGCCCTGATGATAATCATCTCGATCTTCAGTCGAACCGCGACAACAACAATTGAAACGTTGTTGAAACGTCGGGAACCAGGTAAATTCCTATGATTTACCACCAAAATTTATCGCGAATAGACCCGGATAAAAAGTAAAGTGAAAATTTGAGAAAAATTGTTAAGTTTTGAGAAAAGTTGTTCAGTTTTGAAAAATATGTTCAGTTTTGAGAAAAGTTGTTCAATTTGAGAAAAGAAGTTTTGAGAAAATTTGTTCATTTTTGAGAAGAGTTGTTAAGTTTGAGAAAATTTGTTCAGTTAAAGATAAGTTTTTCAGTTTGAGAAAATTTATTCAGTTTGAGAATAGTTATTCAGTTTGAGAATAGTCGTTCAGTTTAACGTAGTAGTGTAGAACGAACGGACTTTGTCACACATTTATAACGACTGGCAACCTTCTCTTTCAAAGGGCAGATGTGCAATATTTATGGCCGTACTGTATGAGTGTATATAAAGTATTGTACTTGTACACAAATGTACATAATTAGGTATTAAAACTCGCTTTGCTTGTTTCCTTAACTCACACTCGTGTTTTAATCGCCCTTATTACGCAGCAGTTGTGTAAATAGCTATTTTAGACCACCTAGAATAAAAGTAACGAGATTTGTGTTTTCTTTTGGCCATCCTATCATGATATCTCTCAGGAGAATGACCCAAGTAGACACAATTTCGATACCGTCATCTGATTGCATTTATAGGTGTTGTATTGTGGCTACTGTAATACATTGAGGCTTATCATTATCAGTTATCATTTATCTTTCTAGTTAACGGAAGGGGGCGGGGCACAAGAGGGTCCTCCTAAGAAAATTAAGGTGAAAAAGGAAAAACTTGAAAAAGTTGCTGTCCCAGCCCCACCAGGGAGTGCAGCAGAATCTGAGCGAAATGTCGAGGTAGCGAGAAGTGGTGGTGAGTTTGAAGAAGGAACAGTAGCAAGAGTGGGTGACAAAGCTGAAAAAAAGGGCAAGGCTGGTCCTTTAGCTTTGCCAGAAGCGCCAGGACAAGGAGCTGGAGGTGGCCAAGGACCTGGAGGTTTGCCGGTAAAAATCAGTTTTAGTAAATTAATATGCTATAGTAAATTAGGATTAAAAAATTATGCCACTAAAATGTCACCCGTTTTAGTAGTAATCTGATTGTTAATAATAATTTAATAATGGCGAAATTATCAGTTTCAAACGATTGATTCTTGCATTTTTAGGTTAGAATAGTACCTACATTGTTTAACGGGGGGGAAAACATGACCGATTCCTACGAGGGTGTTGTTTGATGTATTGAGTAATACACACGAGTTGGGATCGGAATAGCATTTTCTACCGAGTGATACATAGTGCTTTATACTACACATGTGAGGAAAATATCATTATATAAAAATCCTTGTCAGATAAAGAATAATATCACTTACATGAGAAGATTATCTTAAGAACATTTGAAGTGTCATGATCCATTCGAACAGAACACAAAGAAAACACGTAGGTAATATATACAGTCACACATTACATCAAAAACACTAAAACTGAATTTTAATTAAATAAGTTAAATAAATCAAAGAACGAAAAAGAATTCGCGCGGACATGTTCAAAGATAATATAAATACACTACGTTGACATGTTGATCTTCCCTTATTTTTTACTTGAAAATATAATAGAGGCAAATGAAACAAAGCATATACTGCCTGTGATACTGCCAAAAAATGTAAGTGGCCAGTATCATTTTGTAGGCTTCGAGATACAAACTTTATGTCTTTTGGCACCCACCTGTTTCTATTCTTGAATAATGAATAAAAAAAAATAAAGGAGGGGAGAAAGTGCTTACTTTCTATCCGCTGCAGCAGGGGAGAAAGTAAATCCCATATATTTTTGCCGCCCGTATATTTGTTCGCTTGGATTTACGTACTTTCTTCCCTTTTTTCAAGTTAAAACTAATATAGGTACTTTCCGAATAGGTGTAGTATAAAATAAATTGCAATTAGGTTTTTAGTTTTAAATTTTTAACAATGTGCATTTGTGCATTTTACTTATTATATTAATTTAATTCTGGTTATTTTTAGGTGGGACCACGCTCTTCTGGCACAAGTATTGCAGTTTCAGGTATGTTAGAAGAAGTATCTAACTCTTCACACATGTTTTTGTTTGAAATGACTAAAATGTAAATTACTCTTCATTTCCAGAGAAGAAAGTTGGAAAAGATAAGGTGCTTGTTGGTGAGTTAAACATTATAATTATAATGCATTAATAAAAAAAAATGTAGTTATAAATTGACATAAAGAGTATTGTATTTATTTCAGTTTCAAAAGCCGATAAGCCTCCTGGTGGTGGTAAGGAGTTTAAATACTGTTTCTGTTACGTAGATTAAAATAAAGTAATGGGACTGCTGAACGTTGTTCAATTAATTCATAAAAGAGAATATTACATTTTGATTATGCTTAGTAGGGACGTATATGAGCTGATGACAATAATGATGATGCTTATTTAGGTGCCGGTCATACCCGTGTAGGGTCAATAGATGTGGTGACAGCTAGGGAGTTCGCCATGCTAGAGGAAACTGTGAAGGCTTTAATGGAAAAGGCATCCTTACCTCCCGCTCCTACCCTCCCTGCCAATAAAAAACTGCTCGCTGACATTGAAAAAGGTCGAGCCTCTCTTACAGATACTATGCAAGCTATGCAGGTAATCTTTTGCTATCGTTGTCTTGTTGCAGTCAGTTTCAAACACTGGAGGATCTCTTTGTTGCAATCCACAGAATTTGCTTTCCGTCCTCATTGTCAAAAAAACTAATCAGGGTGCCCACTCATATAATGCTTAAAAAAATCCCTGATTTTTCCTGACCATTTCAGCAAATTTCCCTGACCAGTCATCAAAATAAGAAGCCAATTATATCAATAATCAAACCTATTTATTACTATATTGCAGAACATTGTAGTCTTACATTCGTTTGTACTTTATAGTCTGTTTAAAAGGGTCTGACTAGATTTCATTATTACAATCAGTGGTAAGAAAATACTGCTCTTTTTTCAATCACACTTGAAAATATCAATTTTTTTCCCTGACTTTCCAGGTGGCCCCTTGATTTTACTGACTTTCTCTAACCACCTTGAACTTCCCTGACTTTTCCCTGACTTTCCAGAGAGTGGACACCTTGCTAATTAAAAAAAAACCCGGTGGAAAGTTCTCTTAAATTTTGAGCGCATATTTGGCTTGTTGTCATGATAAAATGGTAGACTAATGCAGCTGTCTCCCAACAGCTGGCAGCTAGAGTGCAAGCAGCGGAGAAAGCGATCGGCAACGTGACGGAGCTGCTGACAGCACTGGCTTCTAAGGGTGCCCTACCACCAGAGGTCGCAGAAAAGGCTGTGGCAATACAGAGCGACGTAAAAGCGATGATGCAGGATATGACTCCTATCATGGTAAGCATTGTCAGAATCTTCAAGCAATTGGCAACGTGACGGAGCTACTGACAGCGCTAGGGTGCTCTACCTCCAGACGTTGCAGAGAAGGCGACGTAAAAGCGATGACGATAATGATGATGCACGATATGACTAGGTACTATCATGGTAAGCATAGTCTGAATCTTCAAGCGATCGGAAACGTGACGGAGCTGCTGACAGCGTTAGCTTCCAAGGGTGCTCTACCCCTAGACTTTGCAGAGAAAGCTGCTGCGATACAGAGCGACGTAAAAGCGATGATTCAGGATATAACGGCTATCATGATAAGGATTATCTGAATCTTAAAGCGATTGGCAACGTGACGAAGCTGCTGACAGTGCTGGCTTCCAAAGGCACTCTACTTCTAGACGTTGCAGCGAAAGCTGCTGCAATACAGAGCGACGTAAAATCTGATGCACGATATGACTGCTATCATGGTAAAAGTCTGAATCTTCTACGTCTCAGATGATCTTGTCATGGATATGCTGTCTAACTTCTGCTGCGCTAACATGAGCTGAGCACTATTAATAACTTTACTGACGCTTTATTGTAATGTTTTTTATTATATAAATTTTCAGGCATCTGGAGCCCTTGCAGGTGGCCCTGGTGAAGCTAAGGGTCCTGGTGGGTCAAGAGGACCTGGTGGCTCTAGAAAACCTGGTAGACCTGGTGGACCTAGTGGACCTGGTGGACCTAGTGGACCTGGTGGACAAGGGGTTGGACCTGGTGGACCTGGCGGACAATTGGTTGGACCTGGTGGACCTAGTGGACCTGGTGGACAAGGGGTTGGACCTGGTGGCTCTGGAGGGCCCGGTGGACCTAGTGAACCTGGCGGACAATTGGTTGGCGGCCCTGGTGGCTCTGGACGGCCTGATGGACCTAGTGAACCTGGTGGACCTAGTGAACCTGGTGAACCTAGTGAACCTGGTGGACCTAGTGAACCTGGTGAACCTAGTGAACCTGGTGGACCTAGTGAACCTGGTGGACCTAGTGGACCTGGTGAACAAAGTGTTGGACCTGGTGGCTCTGGAGGGCCTGGTGGACCTAGTGGACCTGGCGGACAATTGGTTGGCGGCCCTGGTGGCTCTGGAGGGTCTGGTGGACCAGGAGGGCCTAAGGGATCTGATTTACAAGGAGGGCAAGCAGGACCTGGGGGGGGGGGAGCTCAAAGACCGGGGGGAAAAATCGCTATCCCGGGTAAAGCAGCTTTGGTGCCAATTAAAGTTATACCTGTCACTCATGCTGAATTAGAGTAAGTACACCTTCGATAAGTATTACGTACGACTTGAAAATGACAATAAATATTTTTGGGGCAATTTGTATTACAAATTAGAGCTCTTTGTGGGGTTTAATACTTAGAGGTCCAGTTTGGCCCAACGACTGGGGCACCACAAGCCGGTCTTGGTGAACGGTCCTACATAAGCAGTGGTAGTCCTGTGTTCCGTTTATCATCAGCTCATATAATAAGGTCTGAGGGACACGAGCCTACTCTCAATTAGGACAATACTAACCTGTGTTCCGTTGGTGTGTGGAAATACCAAAGCATTTAAGGCGTTGATACAACATATTTTATAACACATTTGCTCGTAAAGGGTCTCTTATTACACCAATTTCAATATTGTATTGTATCTTGTGCGTAATCGTAATGTAAAATGCACGTGTTGTAAAACACACTAGTTTTTTTTTTAATTAGGTAAATGCACGGTTTATCAAACGGTACTTTTTTAAATCTTAGCAAAGAGTTTTTATGGCAGAAAAGTGGTCAACATTTTATAAATAAAATTAACTTTGGGAGATAAAGTATAATAAAATAAACATTTAATTCTTTGATTTTAATAATTTTTACAATAAATTACAACCATTTATCTGTAACAAAATCAAAAAAATATTAATTTACTTTATTAGTAATACTGGCTGGTTTTTGTTTCTTTGTACTATGGCTTAAAAAAGAAAGCGTTGATGCGCGCGCATCCTAATTTGTGAATAAGTAAAAATTATTCCGCGCGTTTTTTCTTTTCGCTGTATTGTTTTAATTTTTTAGCTATTTCCTCGCAAATATGTTATAAAACGTCGTACGACATACGTGCGGTTTGATAATTACAGCCTCTGCTTTCTTGTAGCCCTCGCCTACGGCTCGGGCTAGCAATATCGCCTCGGCTGTAATGATCAACCCACCGCACTTATATCGTAATGTACTATTTCAGTAGTGCGATGGGGTCGCTCCGAGACGATATCTTGATTAACATGCAGAAGATGACGGAAACAGCTGCAACCACTGCAGAAGGCGCAGCGTCAGCAGTTAAATATCTTTGTGAGTCAACGATAGTTATACAACAAATTAAATGTGCTCGCTTAATCAATGAAACCGACCGACTTTCACAAAGAAAGTAATTCAGGAAATGATTGTCTTTTGGCTTCTCTATACAAAATTACCACTTCGATCAGATAATTTGTAAGGGGAAGCTAAAAAAAAAAATTACGCGTTACAACACTCATTTCTAATTTTCAGCCGAAAAGATAGAAATAGCCAGTACTCTGGATATCAAAATCAAAAGCCTCCAGACGTTGGTTGACGACTACGCGGAACAACTTAGAGGATTTGATACTGGGCTTGCCACACAGGTCAGATCATTTGCCTATATCCACAGTTGAAGATTTTTTTCTAGAATACTTTCAACTCTGTGTCTTAAAGTTATGGTAGTATGAATGGAAATTGGATGACTGGCTCCGTGGTCTAGTGGTCTAAACATGGGCTCCCGATCCGTAGGTCGTGGATTCGATTCCCACAGGGGGAAAATGTTTTATTATATAAATACATGTATATAAATTCATTACATCAACAGAAAGTGCTCTTCATTCCGTAACTTTTAAAGATTAGTTGAAGATTTTAGGGTTCCTCGTCAGGGGTGATTTTTTCGGAAATTATCAGCCTCAGGCTCAGGAGAATGCAACATACCAGGTTCTTTTTACCCGACTGCGCTACGCAAAGGAGGGTAATGTGTTTATCAGCCTATGTATGTATGTATGTATGTATGTATGTATGTATGTTTGTTCCTTTGCGCCACTCTAGAGACCAAACGCGTGGGCCGATTTTAATGATTCATACGTCAATCGATTCGTCTTAACCATGCGAGTGTCACTGAAGACATGATTTTGATCAATATTTAATATGGTGACAAACAGACGCCATTTTGTAAAAATAAAAAAAAATTAAATTGGCAAACTATATTGAGTGGGGTATCGTTGAATAGGTATTTCAAAACTAGTTTGAGGTTTCTAACACCATTTTTCGTTTCGAGTGGCCATTAAGGATTTACAACGATTTAAAGTTTGTTAATAATCATTTCTCGAGTTCGGTATGAGTCTTTATCCAAATAAACATGTAAGTAAGTTTGGACATTAAAAGTAGATTATACTTGTCCATTACACTAAATAATTTCGATCAATACTTTAGGGCCCGTATTTATAAACAGCTCTCAAGAGTGACAGCGAGCTTGAGTTCGTATCAGAAATGTCATTTCAGTACAAAACAGTCTGTCAAATCCATACTTAATATTGCTCTCAATCTTGAGATTGCTTTATAAATACGAAAATGTCAAGATTAAGAACTTTACAGTCTCAGTATAACTGTGTCTACCTAGCCTTTTTCCCGTAGGAATTTCACGGGGTCGGCTACCTAATCTAGGGGATTGAACGAGGGTACAAAACCAGACCCAATCCTAGATTAGGTACACACAACCTTTGAAAATCTTTGTAGGTGTGTGCAGGTTTCCTCACGATGTTTTCCTACACCGAAAAGCGCCGAATAAACATACATTATGAAATTCGAAAAACATGGTGGGATTCGAACCACGACCTCCTGCACAGAAGGCCACGGCCCTATCCACTACACCATCCAAGCTTCCGTCTCAGTATAACTAAAACTAAAAAGTATAAAATAAAATTTTAAATTAAAAAATCAAAAAACCCAACTGCGTAGGTAATATTAGGTACTTACTTAATTTATAAAATTTACCTTTAAAAAGATAAAAACAAGTAGATCTATTTCTGTCTCAAAACCAACACCTCGTTTGTACACCCTAAGATCTGCTGCAAAATCTTACAAAAATCTCATGCAGTCGGATGCAATATATGATTTAATTGTAAATACCAACTTATAGGACATATTGCATCCGACTGCATGAGATTTTTGTAAGATTTTGCAGCAGATCTTAGGGTGTACAAACGAGGTGTTGGTTTTGAGACAGAAATAGATCTACTTGTTTTTATCTTTTTAAAGGTAAATTTTATAAATTAAGTAAGTACCTAATATTACCTACGCAGTTGGGTTTTTTGATTTTTTTATGGCTAAAGTTTGTAACATACCAAAATTTCAGCCAATTTAACTGAAAACACATTTTCAGGCTTCGTGCATATTAAGCCTTCATGAAATTTCAGCTTACCAGTTTCCAAGAGCAGTTAGTAACTATGCGCGCAGATATGCAGGCGGGCCTGAAGCAGCTGGAGCAGGTCAACAACAACGCTGAGACTTCTGGTAAATCGTAACTTATCTCCAAAATAAGAAACAAGTGGGTGTATCCCTCAAAACCCAAAACGCCAAGTGTGTGTAACTTCTGTCCTTACTGACTGACTGACTAACTGACTGACTGATTCATCAACGCAGAGCCTAAACTACTAAAGCTAGAATCGTGAAACTTAGAGAGCAAGTTTATTCTATAACGTAACCTCCCACTAAGAAAGGATTTGCGGATTTCCCCCCCCCCCCCCCCAAACGGGTAAAAAGGGGGGTTAAAGTTTGTATGAAAGTCCGTCAATTTTGATTAAAAAATAATTAATACGTATTTCAGAATTTTTGTATTTTTCACCCCTAAGAGGGTTAAATAGGGCATGAAAGTTTGTATGGAATTTCCGTCAATTTTGATGGCAGGATCTTCCAATTTTGTTTTTGGGCTAAAGATAAAAAGGTAATGAATAGGTGTTTCAGCGTTTTTGTGTTTTCTACCCCTAAGGGGGTTAAATAGGGGATGAAAGTTTGTACTGAAATTCCGTCAATTTTGATGGCAGGGTCTTCCAATTTTGTTTTTGGGATTAAAGATTAAAAAATAATGAACACGTGTTTCAGCGTTTTTGTATCTTTCACCCCTAAGGGGGTTAAATAGGGGATGAAAGTTTGTATTGAAATTCCATCAATTTTAAAGGTAGGAACAGCGCGGGAACTCAATCCCACGGGAAAACTCTTAGCTGCGGGTGAAACCGCGGGGCGGAAAGCTAGTTATATGTATATATCTTATCACACTATCAGGGAGACGCGTACCTAAGCAAACGCCAAACACTTTTCCGTGAACGCTGTCATACAACGCCATAATGTTTGATGCGCAAACGCAAAGTCCCACGGCTTCCTGTACGAGACCTTAAATTTGTATGATTTCAGCGGTTCTAGAGCTGACTGAGCGCTACGACGGTTTGGTCAGCGAATTGGACGCTACACTACACTCTCATCATGAACTCACTACCTTCCAGCGAGAGCTCACTGACGAGATCAAGGTTCGTTGAGCAAAGGGAATTCTAAGCATTTCTGCTATCAGCATCCTAAATCATAGTGGCGTGTCTTGGGAGAGGCAGTCCAGCAGTGGCAGCAATTCGTAGTTGCGAAATACGGGACTTAACTAATATAAGTCCATACTTGTCGCTTTCTATCATGAGAGAACATCATGAGAAGAGAACGGGATGGCAATAATTTTAGTTGAGATTTAGTTAAGTCGGAATGGTTAAGAATCTGGCCCATTGTATGTCAAGTCACGAAATGATAAATAGCATAATTGAAGGAAGCCATGAATTGTAAAATTACTGCATAGCGGCTTTTTCATGATTCAATCGGTTTCCAGAGTCTGGTTGATGCCGTGGAGCTGATGCGAGAACAGAAAGCTGATCGCGATGAGGTGCTGGACGGCCTCAGAGATAAGGTTTGGAGTTTGTTACACATTTTCATCATTAGCTTTTGATATCCAGGACTTACATGGATACATACATACAAATATGAAGTCTCGCCTTTATTCCTTACGGGATAGGCAGGCGTAATAGGGAGGCAAAAGACATTTTTGCCACGTGTGACAAAATAAAGAGGGCATTTTAGTGACGGGTTGTCAGCCTATTTATTACCTTACAAATATCACAATACCCTGTAATCCTCGAATGCCGTTGCTGACTTCTACAGCCTGTCTGGGAGGAGAAGCAGCTAGCACATTCTGTTTTCCCAGAAAATTGGGTATAATACATTTTCTATGCATGGGCTTCCTCAAGTTTTTTCTGAAACATCTGGATTCGTAGCTGAAAAGTTATGGTGTTTTCAGGCGGACAGTACGCGTTTGCAGGGCTTGCTGTCTGAAGTGGAATTCCAGGCACACCGCGAGCAGCTGGAGCTGAGGATACAGATGTGCTACGACAAGTTCCGAAGGCAGGATGCAGTTTGGATGGTAAATAACTGGAGTCATCAGACCAAATAACGAGAGTTTGGTTTTTATGTAGGTAACTGACCGAAAAAAATGGATGACTTTCCGTCTCTTTGTCTTGAGTTTAATTTTAACTCGAGACTAAAATTTGTTCAAGTGCTCATAGATTGGATAGATCATGGTTAGATGACTGAATGTTTGCGAGAAGGTATTTTGTATTCGTAGGAACGTCGGCCTAGAGGGAGACCGAAGAAGAGATGGCGGAATGACCTCACAGCGTTCGATTCAAACTGGTCGGAAACAGCCAAAGATCGGGAAGCCTGGAAAAAGAAAGGGGAGGCCTATGCCCAGCAGTGGGACAGTGTAGGCTAGTATAATAATAAAGGAATAATGAAATAAAACAAACAAAATCTTTATTATAGCGTAGATACAAATGTTGTAAATAATCTTTCCGCAGCAAGTGATGAACGACTTCGGTGAGCTGATCGAGACAAAGGCTGAACTGACCCATCTCCAGGGACTGCGCGAGGACACGCAGGAGCTGCTGCAAGACATACAGTGGAAGATCCACGAGCTGGCCAAACTGATGGGAGATCCTAAGGTATCTTCTTCATTTATCAAGTGGTTAGTGTTAGTCAAGTCGACTAACAACCTTATGCAATAGACCATTACTGACACCAGGAAATATCTGGTCATTCCTGAAGTTTGAAACACCATCAAAATCAGCCGTGAGATACCCCTCTTCCAAAATATATTCTTTCTTAATCGGCAATCTATTTATTTATACATATTTATTTACGCCTAACTAACTATAGGTATATAGTTAGTATAAGTCAGATCTTTTCACACACTGGAAGTGAAATTTACTTGTTGCATTTGTGTGCTTGTTTTGGGTGTCACGGTTTGAAGCCAATTACGTTCGGAAGATGGCTACCTAAAGGCCTAAACGTTGCGCTTTCAGCCTGAATTGAATATATGTTGAGTTTACAAGGAGATTGTCTGGATAGGAACAGAAAGTAATGAATTCAGCATTTTCGCCACGACCCTGTAAATTTTACCACTGTGTATCCCTTAGGCGGCCGTCCTAGTCCGCAAACTGGCCAAAGATGCGACCTGTGCTGTCTGTCGAACGCCAGCTCAGATGGATCCTTTCGAGCCCATTCAGCCGGTGCCCAAGCCAGCTGCAAGACCAGCTCCACCCACGCCTGAGTCTATGGAGGGGAATGTCTGTTACCGGTCCTTCAACTTAAAGGAACTTATGGGCCCGGAGGTGCCGAGGCTGGAGTACGTATTAGTTAAATTGAATTTCTATATAATATGATGGGTTACATATTTTAAAACCGTAATTTTTAAATCCAAATTTCATATTTCCGAAACGACTTTTTTTTTATTTTCTGTTTTTTTGTTTTCCAGAAGCTACAAAATCCATATCAATAAAATCCAGATTTTTATCTTACATTGTCTTGTTATATTTAATTTATTTATGTCATAGGCCGCACTTTTGCCACCGTTACACGGGTGGCTCGCACACGCTGATCGGGGCACCAGCAGGTCAGGGCACCGTCACACACGAGGTGGCGCCTCCCGCCGCCCCCGCCAGGCCTGTCCGGCGATACCTGGGACAGGGCATCGACGGCAGGGTAGGTTACTTTGTTATTGGGATGAGGGGCACCAGCTGATCGGAGCACCAGCTGATCGGGGCACCAGCGGGGCTGGGCACCGTAACGCACGAGGTAGCACCCCTGATTGTTTTTTCTGGTGAAAGTTTTTGTGTCGTTGACAGAGCAGCCCCCATAATTTTACGGCAAGCTGTTTCAAACCTGGTATACTGGTACTGGGCCATCTAGGCAAATAGTGATTCTTTGTCTATGCTTTCCATATGAAGTAGTTTCAATTCATCTAACAGCCAACAATCATCAGTGACTTATTCGTTAGAACTATATATAGGTATAAGTACTGCTTATTTACTATGCTTGCTATTTTGCCCAGTTTTACAAGTTGGAAGAAGACTTCTTACCATGTGTGGAGTGCAACAAGGTGACCCCGAGTCCATCCCTGGAGAAGATTCCAGGAGAAATAGACAGAGACGTCTTACCAATCCATGGGATTGGGGACGGGAGTGGCGATCGAGGTATCATACAATAAACATACATACCATCAGCCTTTATGGCCCGTATTTATAATCAGCTCTCAAGAGTGACAGCGAGCTTGAGTTCGTATCAGAAATGTCATTTCAGTACAAAACAGTCTGTCAAATCCATACTTAATATTGCTCTCAATCTTGAGATTACTTTATAAATACGAGCCTATATATATCTCTCTGCTTACGGGGCACGACGCAAAGAGTCCGATTTTTAGAGACGTTACGGATAGGATTGTGTATTAACTATTTGTTGTTATGTGGTTGTTCATTGCATAAATTGGAATACACCAAAAAGCTTCGAGCTTTATTTGGCTCAGCAGAAACAGAATCAGCTGGTATTTTGTATCATTAGTCCAACGTGGAGGCACTTTACTAAAAAAGAATCATGTCCTTTTAGAGCATCTTGATGTCGCACAGAATCGTCACGGTCACACTTACCAAAAACCACCTTTTTATCACACCAGGCACCGGCGGCGTGTCACATTCTCACGTAACAGTGGTGGACCCTCACACTGCTGCTCGCCGCGTGACCGTCATCGACGACTCCGACATCCGGCAAGCATTGGACGCGTCAGAGCTTAAGGGAGGAGACCGCCAACACTCCAGGATTGGAGGCCACCGGTCGTTGATGGCGGCTGGTGCTGAAGATGCACATGTTCCCAAGTTACAAGAAAGGACTAGTCTGATTGAGCGTGGAGCTGCGATCGTGGTAAGTTCTTCTTCTTCTGTCATGTTCTACTCTCTCTCTCTCTCTCTCTCTCTCTCTCTCTCTCTCTCTCTCTCTCGTACAACATGGATATGATCTATAACTAAGTATCCTTTGCGGAAACCTGCCTGCTCTTCTGGTTGTTGCTCGTCCAATTTCAATTGTATTTTCCTTGAAGATCCAGATTTTCTGTTTTGTCTTAAGGTTTTTTAAATTTGTCTAATAAGGTGGCCGCAATTTGTTCAATTTGGTGTTTGTCGAATTTTACGATTCCCATAGGCAGTCTTGGTCTCGGTTTCTTTGGTTGTTTTGTTTTCAATTCATATGATAGTATTGAAGTTAAACCTGTTGATGACATCTAAGTTTGAGAAATAGCTGGATCTATTGGTCGAAAAGAAATCTATTTCATTCTTCGTTTCTCCATCAGCTTTTGTGAATATGTTTTAGTATTGCTTGATTTAGGTCTTGATCAAATTTATCTACGGTTTCACTATTTGCTTGTTCTGTGGGCGAATATATTTGTACAATGGACCAAGGCTGCTCATGGCCAGGTAGGTATTATTCATAATTGCTATGTGCTCAGAGATACCAAGAAATCCTTCAATATAGTCTGTTAGATATTTTTTCACCAAGAAACCTACTCCGTGTCTGCCCGGGGTTACTAGTAAATATTGCGATAGATACATATAAATCATTGTTTAATATGAGTAATGTAACGTTTCAATATGATTCAACAGGAAGGTGAAGTGGCAACGCGTGACATAGAGGTGGGGCAGACGGTCGCGGGCCACGTGACAGTGGATGATCCAGAAAATGCAAACATAAAAGCCGTGTCCCATATGATCATGGCAGATAAAGCCAGCAGGCTTGTTCTCGGTGGGTGTTGCCTTTGTGGTTGTTCTTATTTTTCTGTCATATTCTTAAGGGACGTCGGATCGACGCGACAAGTGATCGCAATCCACAACTTCTAGATCGAGAGCCTAGGCTCAAATCACTGGGCCATGTGACTGCCGTGTTAAAACAGTCGTTATGCCATCTTGCAGGTTTATTTTCAGTAGTGGACAGATTTTCCATCGCTGGTAGTGAAGCAGCATAAAACTAAAATAAATTTTCTGGTAACACGACCTTGCACTTAATGATATCCATTTCAAAGGTGTACCCGAAGATGGAAAAGGAGAAGCAGAAGCAGGTGGAGAAGGAGCACCAGGATCCAGAAGAGCTTCACGGGCAAGAAGAGCTTCTGAACTACCTCCAGTACAAGAGAGACGAAAATCTGAAGCTCCTCCACCGCAGGAAGTTCAGGCTTCTGAACCGTCTGAACCAGTTCCACCTCAGCCTGCAGCATAACCACCTATTCCATCCGGAGGGGCACCACCATCAGAGGCTCCGAAGCCAGAGTGACAACAAACGAAGATGGTACGTAGCTTTTAACACTTTTAATACATTCCTATTAGATAGAGCAAGCAAAATATGAATCTGAGAGGATAATATTTTGTGAATATTGTTTTTTATGATCATTTTTTATGGTTCACTTTATGATTATGTATAATTAAAAATACTACCTTCATGAGATGTGATGTCATTTTTCAAAATCAGGTTATTCATTAGTTTTGTATATTTTGCAATAAAAAATATTGATAATTCATAGTGTTACATTTTTGCAGGATTAATTAAAAGTTCAAAGTTATATGATTAAAATTTAATAGTAAAACAATAAATAAAATAATTTACATTTTGTAAAAGCGTATTTACATCCTAGCGAGCGCTAGTATAAATTAATAAATAATAATTTACGTAAAATAATTTGTCACTAAATTGTTGTACAAAGGATAAACATAATTATTAATTATAGAAATCATCTAAGCATAAAAAATACCAAAAAGTATCTAAAACTTTGAACAACCTAGTAGATTTGTTGACTAAATTAATAATAACCTGAGAATAGATAATTGAAAGAGAAATTCATTTGGTAACAATAAATACGCAAATCTTTAAAAACAGGGTGTTGTTAGAATTTGACTTGATGATAATATGATAGGAACCACATTTCATATGGCCGGTGACTAATATATTAGTTACATTAATTATATGCAGTCAGTAGGTATATTATCATCATCATCAGGAAACTCTACATTACAAAATGTACCTTTTTCAATAAATTTTAATTAAACACAACATTTTACATTTTCACAAACCGGCTTATCTGCTAGTAGTAATAGTATTTCATCTGTTTTAAAATTACGTATTTACATCTTGAAAATACAGCAACCATTCACACCCTGAATCTTAAGAAAATCTGCACTTAAACTTAAGAATAAATATTATAATAAAATTTATAAATACCTTACTTTCTTAACGAAATCACTTCTGACATTTCACTGGGAAATGTGACATGATTCTTTGTTATTCTACTTGAATTTTTTTAAATATCCAAGTAGGTATATTCAAATAGTACTTGGCTACGAATAGCCGTACTACAAAATATCTATTCAGAATTTAATCATTACAACAGGCACATTGACGAGTTACATCTTAAACAATCTGTCACGACGTCGTCAAATGACATCTTGTCACCAGAAACTGTACAAACAAAGCAACTCAAGAGGGGATCGTCCGGACATAAGTTTTTGATGATCTGTTTGCTCATTTGTAAGCACAATCAACCAAAAGTTCACCCTTTAGGGCGAAGCTAACCTTTAAACCAAAACTAGAATGCTCAAGGACGTAACATTACCTGTTGTTGCGTCTTTATTTTTTGGATACGTATCATGTACCCTTCACACATTGGATAACCTGACAAGCGTTAACACCATTGTCAACGTTCTCAAGCCGTTTTATAGATTTTAGACGTCACGTTCAACATCGAAAAGGATCTTGAAAAGATATGTCCAGGAAAAGGAGACGTTTGATTCACTTGTAACATTTTAACGTATTCGTGGTCTCACTAGGAATATCACTGAATATTTCAACGTCGTAAGTCCGGTTTAGCACTTGGTTCGGGTTATTATCAGAGAACCAGAGTATTTGGTAAGTAGTTGGCGGTAAAGGCGGTAATTTTCTTCCTCTGCACTTCTAGAAATCGATCTTGGTGGAATTGGTTGAAATTAATGAGTCAAAACGGCTCTACATTTTGGTATTTATATCCTGCTTTATGCCTTTACGACCATGTTCTACTGACCCAATTCCCTCATATCTCTGATACTTCACCAAGCCTCACTCATCGCACTATGTCCTCAAGGTGTGCATGCGCATGTCACGTCGACGTCTACCAATCAGTGCGCATCACAGCGGAAACGCGCGCAGTCGGGTGCGAGTTTACCCTGGTCGCGTACAAAACGTATACGGAGACCAAATAACTTGACCTCCCCGTGCGGTATCTCCATCCGAAGCACATGAAAGGGTCAAGTTATCTGGTCACCGTATACATTTTGAACGCAACCAGAGTAACCCTTGCACCTCAGTGCGCGTCGCAGCGGAATCTCGCGCAGTCGTGGTCGCGACTGGCGGCCATGACGTCATCGAGCTGGTGGGCTACTGCGCCCGCGTTCACGCCACCTCGAGAGATCCTGGAATACAGAGAAAACGGGATTTATATTCATACTACATGCAACTTTTTCATATGAGGCAGTGTTCAAAGCTGGACTGCACACAGCAGCAGCAGAATGTAGATACATGTTCATACAATCTCAAATAGTACCCAAGAGACAGAAGAGCCTAGCTAGGAAAGGCAGCCGTCATTATCGAAGCTACTGAATGAATTGGATAGTGGTATACCTAGGTACCTATCATCTGACAGTATTTGCATAAACCTAGAATTTTTACTTCCATGCTGGACTGGGAGTGATAGAAAAACATAGAATGTTCCAGCTGCATCTGCTCCCGGGCATGCTGTAAAAACCAGCTAAGGGATTCGAGGGTTTCAGTGTAGGTATTGCAATTTAGGCGATGGGCTGACAACCCATCACTATAGCAATATACATATCTAATCATCTGTAAAAACCCTCAAAACTTGTCAGACGTGGCGGAACGACCTACCCCGTTAGGGATAAAGGCGTGATTTTCATATTTCATATTTATTTATTTGCTTCATGTGGTTAACAAAGGTGGTACTTATAATATACATAGTTCTCACATGACCCTGTTAGGGCACTGCAAATTATAAATTTTAAACAAAAAATTATTTAAATTTAAAACAGAAAATTAAATTATTTTAAATTACTATTATTTTTGTATTATTCAACATTTCAAACATAGTACCAATCTATTTCGCTTCAAAAAACTCCTGCAGGGTATAAAAGCATTTTTCTATTAGGTATTCTTTTAGTTTTTTAGCAAATAGGTGTACTTTTTCTATTGATTTAATTTCTGCTGGTAACTTATTGAAAATTTTTACTGACATGTGGTATGTTCCGGAACTTACTAATTCTAAAGTGGTAAATGGAGCAGTCAAACTATCTTGGTTTCGAAGGTTACGACTTTGAGTATAATAATCTTTTGCTTTAGTGTAAAATTCTGGGTTTCGCTTCACAAAAATACTAATTTGTAAAATATATATTGAAGAAAGTGTGAGAATATTTAATTTTTTGAAATGTGGCCTACATGTTTCTCTTTGATTAATATGAACCAGTATTCTGATACACCTTTTCTGTAGAATGAAAAGACGCTCTATGTCAACACTATTGCCCCAGATGATTACGCCATAAGATAACCATGCATGCGCATACGCGTGATACGCAGTCAGTGCAGTTTTTAGATCAGTGGTTTTTTTCAGGTGGTATAAAGCGTATGTAAATCGCGAAAGCTTACCCGAAACCCTTTCTACATGATTTTTCCAATCTAAATTAGAGTCTAGATCTACTCCGAGTAGTGTGGTTGTAGTTACGGTATTAATTTTTTGTGTATCATATGTAAATTGTATGTTTAATGGTAGTTTTTGGCGTGGTTTAAACTGTATTAATTTTGTTTTCGAAATATTTAACTGTAAATTATGGTCCGTCAGCCAGTTTATTATTGTATCAAGTGTAGGTTTGAGTTGTTGGTTCAGCTCTTGTTCACTGCGACATGGAATTAAAATTGAAATGTCATCCGCGTATAAGGTACAGAATTGGTCTATGTTTTTTGGTAAGTCGTTAATATACAGCACAAATAGTAAACATCCGAGTACACTGCCTTGTGGAATGGAGTGAGGGATATGCATTGTCTGTGATCTTATCTTCTGAACACAATTGGTGGATTTGTCCAGATGGTCAATTTCTACCATTTGCCTACGGTTTAAGAGGTATGACGCAAACCATTCATGAGCGTGTCCTCGGATTCCTATGCCGTACAATTTGTCCAATAGTATTTCATGTCTAACCCTGTCGTATGCTTTACTCATGTCCAGCATTAAACCCACTGCATACGTTTTCTTATTTATAATGTTCATGATTTCGTTTATGTAGGTAAAAAGTGCAGACGTAGTAGATTTGTTTTTACGGAATCCGTGCTGTTTGTTATCATAAATATTAAACTTTTCACAAAAAGATTGCAGTCGATTTGCCATGGCAGTCTCGAAAATTTTCGACAAGGTTGATAGCAAAGCAATTGGGCGAAATTGGTTAGGATCATCAGCGTTAATTTTTTTAGGTATAGGTTTTATGATTGATAGTTTTAATAATTCCGGGAAAGTGGCTTCTGAGAAAGATTGATTAATTAGACTGCATAATGGAATTGAAAGTTCGTCCCTACAATATTTAATCAGTACAGGAGGAAGTTCGTCATAGCCTGTGCTAGTTTTATTTTTTAGTTTCTTTATTATGTTGTTTACTTCGAATTCCGTAACTGTATTGAGAAACATTGAATTTGTAGATTGCGTGATGACTGGTCTACCTCTAGGAGTTTGGTGTATATTTGGCGCGGTACCTACTGAAACAAAAAAGTTATTAAAAGTGTTAGCAACTGAATTTGGATCTGCTATAGTTTCATTACCAATCTTTAGAGTAAAATTTTTCCTTAGTCTCTTTTTGGTTTTATTTGTATTTTCGTTTATTATATACCACATGGATTTACTTATATTCTTAGATTTTTTCATTCTGTTAATGTTATTTATTTTTTTGGATACTATAACTGTCTTCTTTAATGTTTTTTCGTAGTTCTTGTAATATTTTTTTAATATAGGGTTATCAGTCTGGGCTATTAATATTTTAAGTAGACGTTTATTTTTGCATGACAATTTGATTCCTGAGGTAAGCCAATGTTTCTTTTTACGTTTAATTTTAATTTTTTTCAACGGGATTGTTTTATTAAGCATTTCTATTAGTATATTTTGAAATGCCGAGAAGTTATCATTTACATTTTTATTTTGACTAATAATAATACCCCAATTAACTTTTAACAATTCTAACTTAAATTTTTCCAAATTCTGTTCCGTAAATAACCGAGTTTTAGTAAGATAAAAATTATCGTTTTCAGGTTCATGGAAATTTAACATCACACCCTTGTGATCACAGAGCCCTAACTCTTTGACTTCCAAAGATAAATCTAAATCATCTAGGTTTGTAAATATAATGTCGTAACATACTGAAGTCGTTTGCGTTATACGTGTCGGTTCTTTGACTTTTTGGTTTAAGTTACAGCTTTTAAAAAGGTTTCTTATAGCACACGCATGACCAGAGTTCTCTAAAAGATCAACGTTAATGTCGCCTCCTATTATTACATTTTTCTTAAAATATTTTACTTTTATGATATGCAGAAGTTTTTGAAGCTGTGAATAAAATACTTCAGTTTGCCTATCTCTTTCAGGCCAGTAAATAACGACTAGAATTAAATTAATTATAGGAACTTCAATTGCACATATTTCAATAACATATTCTACTGCTAGTGAGTTAATTTCAATACATTCAATGTAATCCAAATTATCTTTTAATAGTATACACGCTCCTCCGCCTTCATAATTATTTCTATAAAAGGCACTTGCAACATTATATCCTTCAACTTGGAGTAGGTCTATTTTCGCAGATGTGACCCACGTTTCACATAGACAGAGAGCAGTAAAATCATATTCTTCTATTAAGGCATCGACGAGATGGAATTTATTGCAGATGCTTTGCATGTTTTGAAATAATATGGTAGTAGTTTTAGGCACGAAAGGGCTGCTGGTTAGTTTCGTTATGATCATTGTTATTATTAACAGTAGATTGTTCAGATCTGTAATGCGTTGAATTATACTGACTCTCAGTTGCATAAACTGTCTGATTAATGGACTCTTGTGTTGGATTATTGATACTATTTTCTTGTGATTTATATTCTTTTCCATCTATGAAAAGCCTGTTATCAACAATATTAGCATGACGTCCGTTTCGGCGGGCTTGTATTAAAATCTCCACTAGCTTCTTTCTTATCTGTAAGGATTCTGAGTTTAACATCTGTGAAATAGCCAATCCTGTATGTTTAAAGTACTGTCGGTTTTGGAGTATATGTTTGGTAATATTTTTACTTAATAATTCGATTATAACAGGTCTTCGGCGGCTTTTCCCAATTCTCTTCAAATCTTCAATATAACCTGAGAGGTTAAGGTTCAAAATATCTTTAAATAGGCTAATCACTTTGCCCTGTAGTTCCTGTTCACTTTCGTATTTGTTTTCAATCAGACCATATATAGACCAGATATAGATTTTATGTATGTATGTAGAATTTGCTTGATCAGTGATCTTATTGCTCTTGCTAGTGCTCATTTTTGAAAAACTGTCACAGATTTATGGTCTTTTTACATGAAACAATAATGATAACAATTAAAAGATATCAGTCAGTACTGAGGAGTATAAAAGAAACAGGGTGGAAAAATATAATTTAATGTAGAGGTGATACGTTCTACAGATCTGCATTTGGCCTGAAAAGCAGTTTTTTCAATTACCGCAACGCGCTGTTTGCTGATTCAGGACCAGACAAAAAATACTAGGCAGCAATTTTATTGGTACACAAAGAGATTTGGACTTGCGTGTGATGATGAGGATGTCCGAGTATGTTGACGACATGATGACATGAAATATAAAACTGAGAAGCAAATTTTCTCGTCACATTCATCAAGCAGTTTCCTGCGGATGAAAGGTGACCAACGTAACCTGTCGCCGATGACGAAACACCAAAAAACATATGTCAGAATGATGGGTTTATCTTAGCACGAGCGGCTGCGGATACTGGACGTGGACGGCGGAATGCGGCGCGACCACTTTCACCGCACGCTTCCGAACGCACTCCACCATCTTGCGTAATGCAAAGTTACGTGGCCGCCATGTTTTTTTGGCGGCATGCTGTCTGACAACAAGTGGAACACCGGACCATCACGCAAAAAACGTGCCGTTTTATCCGTGCCAAATTCGGTGTGATGTAAGTGTTATGCGATGTACAGCATTCCGTTGTAGTTGTCGCGATTTGTTCAGGATTCGTTTTACTTGATTATAGGTTTTGCGGTTACCTAATTTGGTGTCTGGGTCTGGTTGATATGGTAATCTGTGGAGGGAATGTCGTGGTATACGATGACCCTCGCAGCTGTGCCTTTTGCAACAGTTTGATGCGACGCATCAATAAGATTTATAGACGACATCGCAATTCAGCCAGTTCACTTGCAATGTTTTATTTACAAGAACTGATACTTTAGGGCTTCAGTATATTGCAATTGAGGATGAATTTAGGCGATGGGTTCCCAACTTTTCACTACAGCAAATACAGATCTGTCTGAAAGAACCCAAAAATTTTAGTGAGCGACCCTTGTTTAGGTGGCCCGTTACTCGGTGACCCATTAGGGGTGAACGCGTCATTGCATGTTTAGTCTGCTTCCATCAGCTTCGTTTGCTGCTGCACGTAGAACGTTTACGCAACAGTACGCTTTTTACTTTCATCGCGGGCCGCTCGTGCGCAGAATGCAACTCCCTCAACTATCGCAAACAAAATGTGACATATGAATGCATGATGCCATGTGCAAGGCAGGTTCGTGCATATTTGATCACATGTGCCTTAGGCTTGGTGTATAAGGTTGTGGTTTGGATAAAGACTGGAGTTGAAGATATTGGTAATGGAAAACGCTGATAACTATTTGTTGCTTTTGAATCTTTAGCGCTTATTAAATTTTTCTGAATTCTTCTGAATTAAATGAAATCAGACTCCTCTGATCCAGCATGAGGACCACAGCAAAAGCAATTGGTAACTGTAATAAAGTTGTAAATAAGCGCTTAGCTTTAAGAATAAAAGCAGGACGTTTGTTTCTGTTATAAGAATTTATTTTTACTTGTGACATAGACACAACTCTCTCTACATTTGGGTCAGACTGATGCAATCAGGAATAATTTCAAAACAATTTGAAAATTATGATTTACCATCACACATGGACATTATCTTAATCCCAACTAGACATTGTGCAGATGCCCTTAACATCACCGTCAGCGCAGAGAAAGTGTTGCTAAACGACTGAGACCGCGGCGCAAGCGCAGCTTGCAGCTCCGGGATTATCGGACCCGACCAAACAACTGCTATGTATTCATACTGGCTTGCAGACAGTTGCAGCAATTGACAACACTCATTTTGAAGAAGAAAAAACAGGTATACAAAGTTTTATATTGAAATTAACCATATACTTAAAATATTGGATAAAGAGTATCAACCGAACAGACAGCTCTATACTAGATTTTGTGACGAATTCGAAACAGTAATGGAAAAACCAATGTTAGATTGATCTGATCATCCTAAAGTATGAAAATTTTTGTTTGCAGTTAAATTCTTGTTTGAGATAATCTTGATTTTAATTACTTGAAACTGACGAATTTTGGAAACTGACCAGTTACGGAAACTGGCGAGTGTTGTAAACTGACAAGCTATAACCCGTCTGTTTATAGCCATATTTCAAAGTTGCAACAGCCCAAAAGAAAAATTGAACAGTAATAAAAAAGAAGATTATGATGACAATAAAGCAGAAGATAACAACGCTGTCTTAAATAATATTAATTATAACGCAGACGACAACCATTAAAATTGCTTAGTTGTGACTGTTTTATTACCAGAAACCATGGTAGAGAAGAAAAGTGAACATAGAACAAGACTACAATTTGATTAATTGTTCAATGTGATGGTTGACGTACATTTACAAGCCAATTACAAGAGCAACAATCATGATGATCAATCATTGGCAAATTGGCGGCGCAATGAGCATTGCATTCACACGATTGAGTAAAGCCTGTTCCATATAACTACCATTTAAAAATTACAACAATTTGATGTACATTGCAAAGCTTGCAAGCCTTTGGATACACATCTATCATCATTTGTCTGTCAAACCATAGTCTTCACAAATGGGATGTAAGCTGGAGTCGCAAAATAAACGACCGCGGAGCACTTGACCAAACCCTTTCCCAATTGGGCCTTCTCCAAGAAGCGCTTGTGCTTCGCTTCAAAATTTTTAATGCGAACGGCTAAGGAGTGGAACTCCTTGCCTGCGGATCTGTTTCCGGAACGTTATAACCTGGGCATTTTCTAGGCAAACATACTCCATCGTCGTTTGCATCGTCATTTTCCATGGTGAGATGGCGAACAAATGGTTTGCCTATTGTTTATAAAAAAAAAACATTGTGAACGAATCTCCATTGGGCTGCACAATTTCAACCCTGCTTGGTGCAGAAAGCTGGCTTGAAAACCTAATTAAAGATGATTGAAGGGATTGCATAGCGTATGCGTATCATTGGCCCCGTGTTAATCCACTGCTAGACATGGTCTTCGGCTCTTCGCATCCAGTTCCTTCCAACAATAAATTTTAGATAATCAATCCATGAGACAAGAGGGCGTCCATCAATGTGTTTGCCTAAGCATGATCATTTAAGAACTATAGAATACAAGGAAGATTAGTACATTGGTCAACCACGCAATGTACTACGATCTGTACTTGAAAATAGTTTGAAACAGGCCATTGATTGTTAATGCCGTTAGCAATGATAATTGAGCTGATAATGATAAGGATCGCGTTTTCCGTCGAGTGAGCAATACGCAATTGTACAAATCCCTTCCTGATGGCGTGTGCGCAAGTAACACGAAGGCTCGCACGAACAGAACGGACATAAATATTGGTCAAATGTTGACACGTAACAAGATGGATTTAGATTTGCCGTGGGTTGAGTGAGAGCGAATCAATGATGTTGATTAATGGTCTAGTTTCGGTTTGGTATGAAAAATGGAATGATTTTCAAAAGAATGGCAAAAGTTTTAAATTTGCAGCTGTCTAAACCTAAAACGAGTAGTTGCTTAACCGGGCTAGTCCATGAAAAAGGAGCTTTGAAAGACAATGTCATTTCCATATCAGAAGACACTGTTTTTGCTTCTGTTCCTATCAATTTTCTAAATAATTTCAATGAGCATAAAATTATTGTCTCAAATAAATTATGGACTACGCAACGGAACAGGTAGTAGCGTATAACTTTGGGCAAACTGGCATGAATTGGATTGGTGTTAGTAAATAAAATGCCATTACGCATTCCACTGTCCAGCAATTTTGTGTTGAATTTTAACTGTCTGCTTTAAATCGTCGTAAACACGGGGAGAAAGGAAAATGCGTCTAACATTGCTTCGGTACGAAATTAATTGCTCAGCATCGCGACATAATTATTCAATTGAATTGTAAAATAGCTGCCAGTAACGCTGTGATCCAGTAACCTACAATTATTTCGCGAGAAAGCGACGTTTTTTCGTAACCACTTGATTGGAGTGTAGATAGTGAAAATTGCTTTGGAGGAAATCCTTCTTCGGTCATTTGTTTAGTGAAGCAATATTTTGCTGTACTGATAAGCAAACCGGTTTTTACGATCGTTTTACTACATATCAATGAATCATACGTTACTTACGAGTTACATATGGTCAGGCACGCAAGCGAATCTATTTCTGGACGAGTAGGCATTAATTTAATTTAGAAAAAAATATATCGGAAATGGCGTACCGCCCACAATTTAACGTTAATCACACATATTATTACATTCGTAAAACATGTATTAAATGACGCGAATCATCATAATGACTTTCACTCCGTCATCACTGGTTTCTAACATCTAATTCTTAATAAAATCGCCACTCACTTTTACTCAAGTTTAGTTTATGCAATGTATGTTTACTGCGACAGGCCTCCGTATGCGCTTGCGCAACATATGCGGTGCCAGAACACTATGAAAGATCGTTTTCTAGAAAGTGAGACTGTCCCGAAGATCCTTCACTTTAACACCACTAAACACTTACTCGGTGACATTAGGTTTATCTTTTACGATAGTTTCTGAACAAGTTTATGTGCTTTGTCGCACGTTGTCATGCTCATCAACGTAAACAACCTCTCTTGAAAGTTTTCTATTGTACAGATCGTGAATTGTTGTTTACTATAAATATTATGTTTAAGGTTGTAACAAGTTATTTAGAGAGCTTATAGACAAACGATTGGCAAGTTATTTTTATCTAGTTCTCTATTACTATTCTATTGTGACTCTCCAGTGTGGTCTGTTGATTATTAAATTAATGAAAATAAGAATGATAAATACTTACATCTTCAGCAATGATTCCATTTTCTTCTCCATCCCGAAGAGCGAGTCCGAAGTCTGCGAAGTGAGGACCTTGCAGAAAGTGTATTTTGCGCACTGAGAGTCTCTCCAGTCCGTCTGTTTCACCAAATCCATGGCTGCTATGGTCAAACTTGAGCTCGCGAGATTACTGTCTAAACTCTGCAAGTCCTCAGGCATGTCTTCAGCTAAAGACCGCTTTATCCGCCTTCTAACCCTTTTTGATATACTGTGATGGTTGTAGTAGGGGTCAAAGTAACTGTAAAAATTGGTTTCGCGCTTGGCTCTACTGCTCTCGCTGCCATCTGGTGACATTACTACATAGACGTTCTCACTGGGCATTTTGTAATTGTCGTCGTACACTTTCTGTCTGCTTATCAATTTAGCGTCAATGTCATAAGGGGCATTAGCAAGAGCTCTTTTGTGTTCCTTTTCGATTTCATCCTGGATTTCATCTTCACTCATGCCAGCACTGCGCATAAGATTGACGTCGAATAGTCTGCCCATAGCCATAGCTCCGAGACCCAAAGCTGCTCCTCCTGCCATCAGGCCAATAGCTGGTAACATAGCAGGGGCTGCTGCAGAAGCGACTGCTGCTACTCCCATCTTATCCTGGGCGTATCTTTGGCTTTGTAATGAGTTTGTGGAGGAGAAACCTAGGTTTTGAGAAATCTTTTGTGTAGCTTCACGGATTGGTTCAAATACGGGTTGAGTGACTCTGGCAATAGGATCCATGATGGGTCTAGTAAATTGGTGTACGGTGTGGGTAGCGCTGTTGATAGTATCTTTCATGGAGTTGGTGAGTTTAGTCCAAAGTGATGGTTCCGGGACTACTCGTCTTACATAGCCGTAGTTATACGGATATTTGGGGCGGCTGTTTTCGTAGTAAGAAAACTTGTTGTATTCGTCTTCGTAGTATCGGTTTGCTGAGTTGATGTTGCTCTGTGACGAACGTTGCTGACCGTACCCATTAACTGGTTCCATCGGATAAGGATGAGCGCTTTTTGGAATATTTGTTGTGTAATATTGCACCTTGCGACCTTTGTTATCGAAGTTATCATTGGTAGCCTTTGCTGGCTGGACTCCTAATTCAGGATGAGCGTATTGAAGAACAGGATTCCTGACACTTTCATCGAAACCAGGCTGGGCGTTCTTGGGCGTGTACAATAAAGAGTTAGGAAAGTTGACTTCTCCAGGGTGCTGAAGCATACGCCTTTGGATGTGGCTTTCGGAATATTCCATATCATCTCCATTATGAGCCCTTGAACTGCGACCACTGAAGTAATCACGTTTTGCCTCTTGTTCGTTAATTTGTTTAATATACTCAATAAGTTTCGAGTTAGCCACCTTCGAGTTATCAGCTTTAGTGAAAGGACCGTAGCCGGATTTGACGTAATGACTATCTTTTTTATTATGTTTGAATACAAACGCATTGTCACTCGACTGGTACGGGTCAATGGCATCATCGGTGTCGAATTTCAGATTGTCGAATTTAGTAAAAGGTCCATCTTTCTGTTCGAAATTGTCCTCTTTGGTGAATGGTCCGAAACTTTGGTCTGGCTCCGCGGAGGCTACATCTGGGTAGACGTCAGCTTCAGGAATCGCTTTAGGTGGAGTGTAACCTTCAGGGTACGGTTGGAGTTCTCCATTCACAACTCTTGCGTTTCTCCAAGTTTTCTTGTCTGATTCATCATCAGGTACCCTGACACCTTGAATTTCCGGTATGCCATCTTCACCAAGAGTGAGAATAGATCTGCCCCGCTTGTTAGCGTACTTTTCGTTGTATTTTTCAATAGCTTTCTTTATATACATTGGTTCAGAGCTAATGACTACGGGGTCTGGTACTTTCATTGATTTTCCTTCACCCTCTGAGACTTTAGTGCTGACAACTTCAATGTAGACAGGATTCCTGTCGTTCTTGATTACTGGATTATGAGGATCGAATCTGTAATTCTTGATCGGTCCTCCATAATCGGAGAAACTAGCTGACGTGATGTAAACTTTCTTGTTTTCTGTGCGTTTTTCATTGTCATAAGTGGGGTAGTAGTTGGAAGTTTCAGAATCTTTATCTGGTTTTGTATCTCCTTGGATATGAGATTCAGGGTATACTGAGACAGGCGACCAGTTGCCGTACTCTGCCTTGATATCGGTAGGTTCATCATTGTTTTTGTTGCGGTTTAGATAATAGTCGAATCCAGCGAGATCACTGTTGACTGTACCAACGAAGTTCAGTTTTCTCTGATCTCTGGTTTCAGTTTTGTTACTGGCATCTTCAGTAACGTTCACAGTGGCTGTGGTTTTCACAGCAGCAGTCGTGGGAGCAGATGTGGTGCTGGAGACTGTAGTGGTTTTGTCTTTTTTCTTGACTATAAGCTGCGTCATGTGTCCTGAGCGTGTTTTGACGTTAAGCGTTTGCGTGTCGTGAGGGTTGAGGCTTCTGGAGACTTTGAGCTCGGTCCTGGTGGTCCGCGAGGGGAGGATGGTGGTGCGGATGGTCTTGGTGGTGGTGGTGTTGTCACTGGCTTCGGATAGAGCACCCGCGACGGCACATGCCAGCCACAGCATGGCCCATATCCGTGGGCTTACGGGAATCATCTGGAAAGAGAGAAAAACAATATTGAATTATGTCATATTTATTTATTTTCGCATCGTGTGCATCGTGTGCATTTTTTTTTGTTGTTGTGTTGATTTTAATATGATAAATAACGCCCATGCTTTCTAACTACTAATTTTTTAAAGCCAATTACATAGAAACCATCCCGTAAACCTTAGCATTCCCGCCGCGTTGCGCACACGCATCTGGTTTGTCCTCGCGTGCCGCCGGCGCTCCTTGCATCTTTATAAAGCGTGACACAGATATAGCTTGTACAGTTTAGGGTCTCAGCAGACAGAAGGGGTCAGACGGTCGCGTGTTTTGTGTCTAATTTTTTACATAATATTGAGTACAGAATGTTTCCTGGCAGTTGATATACATTTACATTAAATCATGCCCTTGTCTTTGACGGGGTAGAAAGATTGTAAGCGACTGAATATAAGCCCTGAGTCTGATAAGTTTTAAATGTAAGTTTTAAGACTTTCGCGGTTGTTCACTGCAATTGGATTGTTATTATGTACTCCATGTATACTCCATGGTCACGAGTATGTCTACTCGTGACCATGGAGTTTGAAACAACTCCGAAATATCGAGGTAACAATAAACATAATCGTGGTAATAATCCCGTTCATAATAACAATCCAATTGAAGTTTTAAATGGCAATTCAGATAGAATTCTATATTGTGTTGTGGCAGTTGAAGCTATAGGTACAGTAAATATGTCTTGAGAATATTTTTCTAGAATTTTGTTGGCATTTAAATCATTATTTTGAAGGGATTTTAATGAATGTTTAGACGTTCCATAGTCATGTCACGAGTAGACTAGACTGGACTTTGGTATTATATTCACACCGTAACGATGAACTCATTACCGCTCCTTCTGTCTGCAGTTGCCCTTAGCTCACTGGTGTCGTAACCGATTTACAAAATAACCATTCTGTGCATGTCCATTGTCTCTTTTGTGTGATTGCGTTCAGAGTTCAAGTCTGGAATCGGTAATAGTTTCGGTATTGTAGAGAAAAGAAAAAGATTTTCGCGCCTGTTCTACGGTCTTGCATAATACTTGTTTTGGTTGTTTGGGTTGACTTCTGTGTTTTTATTTCATACTTAATTAATACTTCCATTCTGGAGTGGTAACAAAATTGAGTCAGCCCGAAAAGTCAGCGCATCGTTGTCTTAATTGTTAACATTTTGCAGTAGATTTTCGTCTTTTATAGCGCTATTGAATAATAACGAAGCACAAAGTATCCGAACATGAAAAATCCTTATAAATTATCCGTCTTAGTAAAGGTATTCCAATGTTATCACAATTAGTAAAGACAAAATGCTGCCCAATTCATTCTACTTTCGCACATTCTCAGCAGTTCTCAAATGTTTGTCGAGGCGTGGTGCTCACTAACACAATCAGTTTCAAATATTACATTAATTAGCGGTATACAGGGTGAGATGTGGTGCTCGGTTAGTAGAGCATCACTACATAGGAAGACCCATGGGTATCGTAGGAGTACCTAACGTAAGAGGCGATAAAAAAACAGGAGCAAGAAAATTTCCAATTAATATCAGATGCACTGCGCTTACCAAGCATAGCGAAAATGGTAAATGTGTTAATGTACAAATAGTCATCATCTTCCTAGCCTTTTTCCCGTATCTCTCGGGGTCGGCTACCTAATCTAGGGGATTGAACGAGGGTACTGGTTTTTACACAGAGCGACTGCCATCTGACCTCCGCAACCCAGAAGGGAAACCAGACCCAATCCTAGATTAGGTTACACACAACCTTTGAAATTCTTCGTAGGTGTGTGCAGGTTTCCTCACGATGTTTTCCTTCACCGTAAAAGCGCCGAATAAATGTACATATGAAATTCGAAAACCGAAAAACACATTGGTACGTGGTGGGATTCGAACCACAACCTCCAGCACAGAAGGCCGCGGCCCTATCCACTACACCGTCCGGGCTTCGGTTAATGTACAAATAGTGACTGTATTTATTTTAGCGATCATAACGCTTTATTCAAATTGTACACGTCTCTTATGCACTCTCACTACCGTATTGTGTGTCTGTGTCCTCTGTATGTTCATGTGTGCTATAAACTGATTCGCGCTTGCTTGTCGTGTTTGCAGAAATTTTAACACCCTGTATAATTAATGCTTTAACAGCATGAGTTGTAACAACTTGACGTGACAACTAGGTGTGTGATTAATCAGTGTATTGTTTACAGCATTTCCTTTTGGGAAAACAATTAAAGAAATTGCTTTCCGGATGTAAGTCCGCGTGGTTGTCGGGTTTTACCGAGGTGCTGGGGTAATAAGTTGTTCAAGTTCATGATTTCATGACCACTTATTACTTTAGATACTACATATTTGCTAAAATATTTTGTTAAGTGAGGTAATAATTTCCGGTTCAGCATGGAATTAGGGTAAAACAATAAAATAGAATCACAATTTATTCAATTAACGAAAAATTAAGCGCTTATTCTTCTTTTCGTATGGGTAGCGAGTCGATCGACCCGATAAACCCTGACATGGTTTGTGTAACGACCACTATCAAGTGCTTATTGTAGAAAAGGTTTCTATATCTGAAATAATATACTTGCATAACATTTCCTAGAATCTTCGGACCTTACTGGTCTTTTCTCTGTATCTTGGACATAGATTTATGATATAATATATTAACCGGTTAAATCAATAGAAGGTGCCATTAGAACTCCTGTTAATAGACCAACCATACTAGTTTAACTTCCCGTATTATCACGTAACACATCACATTATATTCAAAAACAATCTTAGGCTCGTATTTATAAAGCGCTCTCAAGATTGAGAGCAATCTTAAGTATGGATTTGACAGGTCGTTTTGTACTGAAATGACATTTCCAATACGAACTCAAACTCGCTGTCACTCTTGAGAGCTGATTATAAATACGAGCCTTACTTATTTATAACTTCCCTTATAAGATAATAAATATGCTAACTTAATAATTTACCGTGAATCATATTCAAAAAATTTATAAAATTAACAACAGATTATATAATACGGTAATGTAAAAAAAATAATTATACATAATAGTCACGCCTTTATTCAATTGCGGGGTAGGCACATCGTCAACCACGCGTCAACAGCAGCCCCTCAACAAATCTGGCTGAGTGCGTATTTTTTTAAATAACGGTAGCAATTCGTGGTTGCAAAATACGCGAGTAATATAAGTTCATACCTGTTACTTTCTATCATGTGAGAACAGAACGGGATGGCAATAATTTTAGTTGAGATTTAGTTAAGTCGTGATGGTTACGAATCGGGCCCAATGTTATTCCGCTTCTGGTACCTCGCGTCAGAACCACCTCGACGAACAATTTTAAAAATAACGATGCACATAATATCACCGAAGTTAACTCGTTACCAACAGTTTACACATTTTCGTAAAAAAGCCGTACTTGAAATTAATACGGACTTGAAATATCTCTCAAAGAAACCCGCTCAAAATTAAAAGAAAAGGTACAATATTTTGGTCGATTAACATACTATCGTCGTTCGAGCACTAACAAGAGAAAAGAATCTTCCCTTCATTCTTACTTTTTTACCAAATTATCCGTTCGGTGAAGATCAATCGCAAGATATCTACGTAATCGCAGGAACGACGCTGCCTCACGTGGCGGGGTAAATGCAGAGTAATCGCACGATCCTGCAGTCACATGGGGAGAAACGTTGGGAAAACGCAGCAGACCGCCACCGCCGGCGGGCCGCACTTCCGATCGCCAAGATCAGTGGGCAGTACTTAAGTAAGCTGTTAATGGGGTCGATCAGTGGACAGGGCCTCAATAAGTGCTGGTAATAGGGCGTAATCAGTGAGGCTAAGTAAATAATTGAAGAGGATAAGTGCCTGGCCTATTGCAGATGTTGACGTTGAAAATAGATATCTGATCTTTGAAGCTTTTCTTTAGGTAATTTGGTAAAGTATTCAATTATTTTGCTTTTTTTAACGAACGCACTCTAGTTCGTTATTACTAAGACTGCTATAATTATATAGGTATAACATTTGCAAATCTAGTCTTCTGAAAGATCGATTATTTTCAGTGGGTTTCTCGGTCCCTGGTTCTAAATTTGTAAATCCACGGTCGTGAAACCCCGAGCTAAGATGTGAAAATGACCGACGTACAGTTTTCGATAAGACGATTGCCTGAAGCATTGGATTTATTTATTATTTCAAATTGTACGATATTTTTATGGACTGCATTACTGAAAATAGAGTCACAATTACGTTTAAACCATGAAAGCGTGTCATGTCTAAATCCTTGTTACCCAACGCGCAACAAATCCAAAAGTAAACTATATAGCAAGGTGAGTCCTTGTAACCGGAGTATAGAACTATCATTGACCGGGTTTGAACAGATGGACAGATAAGAGCATAGTGCTAGAATATCATTGAACAGATGGACAGATAAACATACGGATAGACGAGTTATTAGAGCGTGGCGAATGGGGGCAACGCGGCTACGTGTACTAGGAGCGTGTGTTTAAGAGCGCACGCAAAGGTAAAACTGCGCAATTACTGCGAGTGTCGTAGTTACACAGATTATTTATTTAATTTATAAGTTTGTAATGTCCAACTGCAGGGAAAAGGCCTTATTTCATCCCGTCTATCAGAAGACCCTTTTATTTTTTCATTTAGTTTATCTCATTACGCCGCCTCTTTCGTAGGCGTCCACGTCCTCTTAAACGCAGAAAAATTATTTTAAAACTATCCAGTTGTTTGTGAGACTGACACACATAGGAGCTCCTTTTTGAGCTGGATTTGGTCTTGGTTCTAAAATATTTTAGTCTAGACCTGTCAGAGTGATTGCAGAGGTAGAAATTTTATATAACTAGGGATAGGGAGTACGTACTAACTGTAATATTTTTATTAAGTGTTGGGAAATACGTGCGTAGGTACCTATGCGCGACTAATGTGGACAATTACACGAAGGATGTAGAAAATGCGTTACGGTCATTAAGTCATTATAGTTTAACGAGCTTCCTACGTGGTCCAAATATTGTGAAATATTTTATGCATAATGGAATTGGGTGAAATTGTCTATAGATATGTAAAGTAGTAAATATACCTACTACAATACATACTCGTAGATTAAACAAAGGTTGGATGATTAGGTATTTTTATTTTATTCCACCACCTATCTTTTCCAAAAATTCTACTCGTATCTGTTTTAAGAAACACGATTATCATATTACGAGTAGCAATTATTTAGGTATAAGATAGGTGGTGCAATTAAATAAAACATACTTATCATCCAACCTTTCTGTTCTAATCATACGCGTATGCTACCAATAAGTACCCAACTTTTCCTGTATGATAGATATTAAAACAGTGTGGAAAAGCGCATCATTACGATAGTACCAGCTTTGCCCGTGATGGCGCCTGCGCAGCTCTACTATAAATACAAATAGCGCTCTCTACCACGTGCTCGTGACAACTGGAGCGGCAAAGTGAAAAACTGTCACTGCGCCGGTGTAGTGTAAATAATCGCAGGGAAATTATACTGTCTTACTGTAATTCTATCAAGGGCATGTTGGTTTAATGCAATAGTGGCGAATAATATGCCACCGAGGCCAATTAGGCGAGAACACGCCTTAACTAAACCTTACCTAAAATAGTTGCCGTTTTTATTTGTGCTCTCATGATAAAAAATGACAATAATTCTAGTCAAGGTTTAGTGATTTTGAATCCGAGGATTTCGGTATATTGCATTTTAAACGATGGGCTTCAATGGTTCTCAAAAGTCAGACGAGGCAAGATGCATTATTTTTAAGCCATTTAGGCCCTCCCTGCCCACATATAGGCGTGATTTTATGGACCATCTATAACAGACCAAAACCATAAAAGCTGTCTCTATGACCATAATTATGACTTTACTGCCTGTAACACTTAGTTACGCCACACAATGTGTTCTCTTACCCCATGCAAATCACACATTGTAGGAGAAACTAAACACTTTATGTATGGAAACGTAAACTAAATGACATCTCATATTCTCATATACACATTTCTACCATACACGTTATGTATGGTTACACATAACACTCGGTTGTGTTGCTTACAACCGCGACCGCGAAAGTTTAGTCGTTAGAGTGAAACAAAGGCTCACTCAACTATTAACTTGGGAAAATGCATCATATTTGACTTGCTTTTAAGGGGTGTGACGGAAAGCGTGGTTTAAGTGTGACTAATAACTATTTGGGTGGTCAATTTCATACTCGTATGATGCAATCATGGTTAGTACAAGTACATTCTGTGTAGTTTCATCCAGTTTAATAGGAAAGATTAAAATAGTTATTATTCGGGGTAAAAACGCGGTAAGATGCAATGTTATGAAACTTATGAACCTATGTTACTTACTCTTTTGGTATTAAGTATTTATTTATTGCATTTTTTTATTATTTGCTGTTGATTTTGTATTGTCCATCATTCAGAAAAAAGTTAGTTTTGTTGTATCTACAAAACATAACACGATATTATTGATGACATTGCATCAATCATTGACTTTTAACAATGGACTTTAAAAATAAGTTTTTCCACAATAAGAAATAGATAGACAATCGTGAAATTTTAGATTCATCTCCATACAAAAACATATGACCTCATTCACTCGTGGCATATCTTTAGAAACCCATATTGTGATTATTTCCCAACGAGTGTAACGCACAGACTCTTAAATTTTCCCCTTTGTGTAAGATGTCGCTGGCCTCAATCTATATAGGAAGTGTTTTTTTATGATTCCTATTGTATAATCGTAAAACTGACTGAATGGGGTCTTACTGCAGTGTGGGAATGAGAAGTATATCAGAAGAAAAGTTTGATTTTATCACACATCGTATCGTAATACGAGTACTTGCTTCAATTTTCTGAACGGTTTCATAACATACCTATCTAATAATTAATCTATAGATTCAATGTGTTGGAAACTTTGTCAAAGAAACCATGCAATTTACGACGCCTTCTAAAAATGTGTCTTAATCAGCTGTATTACTGTAGTGTTAAGTAAATAGATTTGTATATTTTAAAAGAAATAGGAAAATCTATGTTTAAGGTTTGTTTAGACTAAGTTTAAGTTTAAAAAACTAGTTTAATAGAAATACGAGTTTCAAGCCACCGAATTTCATAGAAAAGACTTCAACGCGTTCTGTTTTGTCTGAGAAAGATTAACATTAGAAGCTTTTATCAGAAAATTAATTATTCTCTTATTATTTACCTTGATTATTATCCAAATTAAAAGGTTTAAAGTATATATACAGTTTATGTATTTGTTTATTAGATAAGTAATTAATAGATAAGCCAAGCCACGTTATGTAAGAAATAGTAAGTTTTATAATCGCAGGGTTTACTACTGGAAATTATAGATTACCTACAAGTACTCAAGTCCAGCATTCCAGAGTTTAAACTTTCTACGTAAGATTAAACGAATAAAACAGTCTAAGGTTAATAAATTAATTGTTTGAATGTAATTTCACAATTGATTAAAATACAGTAATTACAGGATTGAGAAATGAAGAAAGATAAAATTTATTTTCAGTGTGGGTCCACTTTGGGTCCTTAAATTTTTTTTTATTTTGTTGGTGCTGTTGCTACAAAATAGATCAAAACGAACGTCACTGTTTAATTTTATTTGCTAGTTTAAGTGTTCTGGGTGTAAAACGATTATTTCTGTATCAAATTACTCTATCGACAACAGTATACAAAGAATATGAAATAAGGCATATAAATATGCTAGTAACATCGTTATTTAAATAATACCTACTTATACGTGCTCAAAGACTGAGGTTTCACTTTCGACGGAGAACTGTGACCTTTGGTTGTCGTCGTGGTGGAAGATAAACCACAGGATCTATGTACGAGTAGTTACATCAGACTCCGTGCACATAAATGCATTCATAAGTCTAGTTTATATTCCTTACTTGGTAGGCAGAGCATCGTATAAGATTATAGATAGATGCGTCTTTGTTACATCTAAATGAAAACTTTTGATTTTGCAACGCCATCGTCCAAAATGTTATATAGGTACTGTTTCGATTTAGATTTCTTAGCATGTCCGGGTAGACAGGTAACTGGTAATTTCCCTTTCCGATTCTATACTGTAATTGCATATTAACAGTCCAGTCCATTCAGTTACATTATTTTTTACAATATTTATCCGTGTTAGTACTGCAAAAATCCCACCTCACATACTGTATTATTCAGTTAGTTGCAACTCAATAACTAAGTATAAACCCTGTCAGCCAGTCTGTCTGTATGTTAGTGTGTACATGTGGTCGTGTGGTCGTTGGTTTTCACTTTCTATGGAGTCCCCGGTCGCTGGCCGACCTTTCTACAGCTATCGGCACCGCATGTTCATGTTGAGGTTTGCCTTCGTGTGCTTCAAGTACAATTTGATGTACATTGCTTAGTTGGTTCTAGGTTTCGAGTCGATCGATCCGATGAACCTTGATGTCATACTTTATAACTGCCTATTAGCACAGCTAATAGGCCTCTGACATGGTTTGTGTAACGGCCTCTATCAGGGGCCGACAGCTTAACGTGCCCTCCGAAGCTTCGAAGGAATCATTTTTCTTTTCAGATAATCAACTTGCAATACCTTAACCAACCTGGGGAATCTCACGAATCTATCTCTCATGAAGTGATAAATTAACAAATATCAACATAGTGTTCTCCCCCCGTGAATTGAACCCAGGACCTCCGGATCGAGAGCCCATGGCTTAGATCACTAGACCACGGCAGTTAAGATTAGCTGGGTAAAAGTTTAGGATAATAGGGAGACAGATACACTAACTGCTCGCGTAAATGTACATCGTATCTATTAGATTTTATGTGAAATGGGCGCCTGTTATGTATTCTTATCTAAGAGCAACAATGTAGGTAGTACGAAGGGTATTTGATTCGTAATTCTTACATTTCCTGTGTTCGTGACCTGAGACCTTTATCTATGTGGTTTAACCTCATTGTTTGTTTTATGTATTTAATTTAGATATATTTTAAAAGGTATTATATAAATCATTTATTTAATCAAAACAATATTTACAATGTACAAAATGGTATTATATTGTTTGAAGTTATGAGTTTTTAATTATTATTGTTGGAAAGTAAACACGAAACTCTTTCGTCGAAACCTTGTTAATTGTTATTAGGCTACTCTTTGGTAGGATGTGTCCTGACTGTTCTCTGGTGTATTAGGTCATACGTTTGATGAAATAAAATCCAAATAATCTCACCACTCTGCTTGTATCTTTTGCCCAATACCCAATAGGTTATGGGCCGCGTTCGTTTTTCCTGTGTTTTAGCAAGATTATTTTTGATTTTCGTAAAAATTGTCAACAAATCAAAAATTCAATTTGTTCGACGTTCGACGTGAAAATGGCCGGCAGTATGATACCCGTAGAAAAACTCAGAGGAATCGGCGATTACCACAATTGGAAATTCTCCATGAGAATGCTGTTGATGCATGAAGATTTATGGGAATTTGTGGAAACCGAGAAAAAGTCGGAAAGCAAAGAAAGCATGAAAGCTTTGGCGAAAATTTGCTTGTCAGTGCATACGTCAGCGTATCCCCATGTTAGAAACGCAAAGACTGCTTTCGAAGCTTGGAATAATTTACAAAAAGCTTTTGAGGATAGAGGACTATGTAGACGGCTAAGTTTGCTGAGAAGCTTGTTCCGCATTATGCTGAGTGGTTACGAGAACATGGACAAATACTTATCCAGGATAACTGAGCTTGTACAGCAGCTGAACGATATCGGTTCCCCGATGGACGACGACTTCGTTGCAGTGCTGATGTTAAGTGGGTTACCATCCGACTATGACCCATTAATCATGGCAATGGAGAACAATAACTCCAAGTTATCAAGTGAGGTGGTGAAAGGTAAATTACTCCAGGAATACCAGCGCCGAGATGACAAGTCTGAGACGGCTACAGCCCTTGCTGTTAGGAAGACCTTGAAGTGCTTTAGATGCAAGAAGTCGGGACACATGATGAAGGACTGTCCGCAGAAGTACAACAAAGGTAACCCGAGCAAGGTAAAGTTCAAAAAGGACGAGGCTTTACTGGCAGCGCTCTCCGTCTCTGTGCAGACAGAATGTTGGTGTTTGGATTCAGGAGCGACCAACCACATGTGTAATAACAAAAACATTGTACATGACATGGTAAAGATTAATCCTGTCGATGTAAACGTTGCCAACGGCGATAAACTAGCAGCTGTAGGGCAAGGCAACGTGAAAGTTAGCTTAAAAGACTGTATTAAGACGATTAGCGAGGTTTACTATGTACCTAAATTAACAGCAAATCTCTTGAGCGTTAGGTCTATGACCAGTAAAGGTTTCGAAGTACTGTTTAGACGAGATGATGCTTTAATCTTACGTGATGATGCTTTAATCTTCGATGAAGAAGAGGTAGTAGCGACTGCTTCTCTTGTGAACAATGTGTATCAACTAGACACAGTAGGTTCTTCTTTGAGTAGCGCGGCATCCGAAAGTATCAAGTCTTCCTTGTGTTCTGAGCTAGACTCTGTAGTGATTTCACAGAAAACTACTGATGTTTCTGAAGCGTGTGCGAGCAAAGCTGAGGGTGGACCAGTGTCGTCATCCTCTGAGGCTGTTGCTTCAAGTCGTAAGGCGACGCAGGAAACGTGGCATCGGCGGTTGGCTCATCTGAACTCAAGGAGTATGTACGTCATGAAACAAGGTATGGTTACAGGTATAGATTATGATGATAATAATTATCAGTCTTGTGTAGCTTGTGTGGAGGGGAAACAAACTCGACTTCCGTTTCCAAAACAATCGCAAAGTAGAGCGAATGAGATATTAGGGCTTGTGCACACCGACGTGTCCGGTCCTCTACCCCAATCTTCTCTTGGTGGAGCTAAATATTTTTTGACGTTCACGGATGATTTTACTAGAAAGACTTTTATCTATTTTATGAAGTCTAAGGATGAAGTTTTCGAAAAATTTAAGATTTTTAAAGCTTTGGTAGAAAATCAGACGAACAAGAAAATAAAAATATTGAGAGGAGACAATGGGACTGAGTATGTAAACAAACGTTTTCAGGCATTCTTGAAGGAGCATGGCATTGTCCATCAGACTACGATTCCATATTCACCGGCTCAGAACGGAGTCAGCGAAAGGGTGAACAGGACGGTGATGGAAAAGGCTCGGTGTATGCTTCAAGATGCGGGCCTAGGGAAAAGGTTCTGGGCAGAGGCAGTCCAGACGGCGGTATACATCAAGAACAGAACACCAACTAAAGCTGTGATGGGTGTAACACCAGAAGAGAAATGGACAGGCAAAAAGGTAGATGTTAGTCATCTTAAAATTTTCGGTTGTGTGGCTTATGCATTAGTGCAAAATAGGAAGAAATTGGACGCTAAAAGTAAGCAATATATATTTGTTGGCTACTGCGAAGAAAGCAAGGGCTATAGGCTTATAGACCCGCAGTGTCCTACTACATGCATAAAAGCCAGGGATGTAGTATTTTTTGAAAATAAATTTATTTCAAAAACTGCGTCTTCAGACAACGACGATATGTCAAATGATGATATTTTTCATTGTCCTTTAACAGCTTGTACTGAGAAAAAGAATGAGACAGTACAGCAGCCGAATTTGCCTGCTCCAGAGTCAGCTGCAGTAGTACAGCAGCCTGACTTGTGTGCTCCAGAGTCAGAATCATTCAATGATGGGGGGCTCAATGTCGAGTCTTCTATCGAGGGTCTATCTGATGACATAACTACTATGCCGGTACAGAGAAGACAAGAGATTTATTCATCGAATGATCCTGACACAACGCAAGAATCTTCGATTCTTAGTACAGATGACGTGCTGGATTTCATCGTGCAACTCTACGGACACCAGCTTCCAAAGCATGGAGGACTCCAAGGAGAGTGCCAATATGGTATCTACGACGAGCTGCGAAGGTGAGCCGCTTACTGTACAGGAGGCGCTGAGTGGCAGGGATGCCAAGCTATGGCAAGCCGCTATGCAAGATGAGTATAACTCATTTAATAAGAATAACTGTTGGACTTTAACGGATTTAAAGAAAGGCCAAAAGTCTGTTAAATGCAAGTGGGTTTTTAAACTAAAGCGTGGTCTCAACGGAGAAATTACCAGATACAAGGCACGTTTAGTTGCTAAGGGTTTCACTCAGAAGTATGGTATAGATTACCAGGAAACTTTTGCACCTGTAGTCCGTTATTCGACAATTAGAATGTTATTCGCAATAGCTGCTGAATATGACTTAGATATAGATCAGCTAGATGTCAAAACTGCTTTTTTGAATGGCGATTTAGAAGAAGATGTAGTTATGGCACAACCAGAAGGATTTATTATAAAGGGGGAGGAAAATAAAGTTTACAAATTAAATAAATCCATCTATGGTCTGAAGCAAGCTGCAAAGTGTTGGTATGACAAAATTAGTACCGTTCTAACTAAGAAAATGTCTTTCAAAAGGTCTTCAGTAGAACCCTGTGTATTTTTGAGGTCCCAACAAGGCAGGCTGACCATAATCAGCATATATGTTGATGATATATTGCTTATGACATCTTCAGATGATGATAAGAAGGCTATAAAAGAGCAACTGATGAAGGAATTTGAGATGACGGACTTTGGTCCAGTCAATGAGTTTTTAGGAATGAGAGTTTGTAGAGAGAAAGGCAGGATCACTCTTGATCAGTCTAGCTACATAAATAAAATGTTGGACAAATTCAATATGTCTAACTGTAAACCAGTGGGAACTCCGATGGAACCAGGTCTCAAATTGACGAAAGCAGAAATTTCTGAAAACTTTGATTACAGGAATTTAGTCGGCAGTCTTATGCATGTTGCTGTTTGTACCCGACCGGATATCGCTCACGCGGTGAGTTTCTTGGGCCAGTTCAATAGTTGTTATTCAGAAGCTCACTGGAAGGCAGCGAAACGTGTGTTGAGGTATTTAAAGGGCACTGTTGATTATCGTTTGTTGTTTGAAAGGTCTGGTTTGGACGTGTCTGGGTATGTAGATGCTGACTGGGCGAGCTGTGAGGTTGATCGCAGGTCTTATACGGGTTTCATTTTCAAAATAGGTAACTCAGTAGTTTCCTGGGAAAGCCGCAAACAAAGAACTGTTGCTTTGTCCAGTACAGAGGCCGAATATATGGGACTTTCGGATGCATGCAAAGAGGCATTGTTCATACGCACCTTTTTCAAAGATTGTTTCAATTTAAACTCTGCTATAACATTGTTTAACGATAATCAATCGGCTCAGAAGTTATGTGAGAATTCTATGTTTCATGCTAGAACAAAGCACATAGATATAAGGCATCATTTCATTAGGGATGTGGTGAGCAAGAAATTAATTAATATAAAATATCTCTCCACAGATGAAATGACAGCAGATATTCTTACTAAGGCATTAGTGAAAGAAAAATTTGTTAAATTCGTAGATCAGATGAATTTGCGGAAAACTGTCTTATAAACTTTAACTCATGTAATTTGTACTATGTGTGTATGTATTTTATATGAGGGTGTTTATATGTTTTCCATGTAATGCATTTACTATATGTTAAGTTAAGGCGCAGATGCTGGCCTAGTATTGTTTCGGTTTAAGGGCAGGTGTTGGAAAGTAAACACGAAACTCTTTCGTCGAAACCTTGTTAATTGTTATTAGGCTACTCTTTGGTAGGATGTGTCCTGACTGTTCTCTGGTGTATTAGGTCATACGTTTGATGAAATAAAATCCAAATAATCTCACCACTCTGCTTGTATCTTTTGCCCAATACCCAATAATTATACGAATTATCATTTCATTATTAAAAATAAAAGCTGTTTTTAGACGCTACACAGTATAATTTACATTAACGTTAGAACCTTATTATATGGACGATTTGAATTAAAATAAGTATTAATAACTAAACGAATATAGAGCTAAATATAACACTCTTGTTTGTATGTACATCAGTTTCACTTGAAGTGAAATTAATTAGTTAATTTTCCCTCTCAGATCGCGTACGATAGTTAACTATAACAAGCTCTACATTTAACGCTTTCCTGAATTATATATGTTAATTAATTAATGGTAGTTAAAGTTCTAACAACGTTCTTATTTGTGTTAATAACGCGCTGTTAATTAGAAACATAAAGGTTTTTGTTAATGAGTTTCATAATTATTTTATGAGCTAGTTATATATTACAAAATAAATCTCAACAATAGAAATAACCTTATGTTACATATTCGTGCAATTTATACAATTACAAATATTACAGTTCAATGTTTTAATAACAACATCATAAACTAAGCTTTTCTTAAAAGTTATAATAACTAAATAATGTTATCGATTCGATGACGGCATGACTTAATCGGCAATAATTTTAGTCAAGCTTTAGTCCCTTTCTGATCTCTCATGATACAAAATGACATGTATAAAGACTTATATTAGTTAAGTCTTGCAACTACGAATTGCTATCAGTAACTAAAAGAATTGACAAAAATCTCAACTATTCTTTTATATTTATTATTTTTATTTGAATAAAAATAAAAGAGCAAATATCAATCAGCAATAACAAACAAACAATCAGATAGAAGTACCTGATCCATCAGTGCCAAGGTTGCTGGCAGGTGGGTTGGCAAGTTGGTGAGTCGGCTGCGAGGGCGCAGGCTGGCCATTTACGGAGGCGTCTTGAGACCCTTTAACCACTGGATTAATTGGGATGAAATTTGATACACATATAGGTTAACGTCCTGATATACTTTATTTAAAATGCTTCATGCACACGAGAAAGCTCATTAGCCGCGGGTGGAAAGCTAGTAAATTATCAATTTTACTAAAAAAATACTATTAGATATTCTTTTCTGCTATTTGATAAAAATAAAACGAGCGGATACTAAAATGCCAATCAGCCAAATAAGTACCAAATCTGATTGTTGTCTATCGAAGTACCTGATCCATCAGTGCCAAGGCTGTTGGCAGGTGGGTTGGCGCGTCGGCTGCGCGGGCGCAGGCTGGCATTTACGGAGGTGCCTTGAATACCATTGTTCCTATGCACTACGGCGGTAATCACTAAATGCCATCGATGCTTTAAAGGTGGAACTTGTTGGTTTAAACAGAATATTCTAGATATAGATTGAAGTTCAGGTTTTGTAAAGAAGAGCCATGTCTGATTTATCATACTTTCAGATTACAAGTATTGATAGGCTATATTTTAAGGCGAGGGAATATTGAACATACCTTCCATACCTACTTACTTGATAACTTGCAAATATTATCTGAATTGTTGTCACAGTAACTTCCATGCTGGACTGGGAGTGATAGAAAAACATAGAATGTGCCAGCTGCATCTCCTCCCGGGCATGCTGTAAAAATCAGCTAAGGGATATGAGGGTTTTAGTATTGTAATTTAGGCGATGGGCTGACAACCTGTCACTATTAGCAATATACAGATCCATCTGGAATAACCCTCAAAATTTGTCAGACGTGGCGGAACGACCTTTGTTTGGGTCGTTTACGCTCTGCCTTCCCCATTAGGGATAAAGGCGTGATTATATGTATGTATGTATGTATTTACAAAGTTTTCAAATACACCTCAATAAAAAAACATCAGTATGTATTACGTAATATAAAAACAAAATGACTGATTAAAATGTAGAGAACATTAGTTTTCATTACAAATCGAACTGGTTTAGGTGTATGTTTGCATTATGTCAATGGGAAAATTCTCACTATTATAAATGCAAATAAAAAAACAACAAAAACCAGGTCAACTCAACTCTACGATTACCATAATTTCGCAGTTAACATGTTGATACGATTCTAATTAAATATCTTTAAGTGTGTTAAAGATTTTATAATTATCAGAAGTGTAATCGTATGTACATAACAAATCTGGTACAAGTAAAAATGAAAAAAAGAACCCGCTGCGTAAAAATGAATATTAAATAGTTAAATCACAAACGATCAAAAAGTGATAATTAATGAAAGGTGATTAACGTGATTTTATAAATATTCCGTGCTCGCTTAACATTTTCGAGTTTTTTTTTTTACTTTATCAATATTATGATCTCTGGTTATACCTATATTGAAGTTTCATTACAAATGGTACCTCTATTTTAGGACGAATCGTTTGACGTAGGAATTATTAAAATCGGCCCACGAATAGCAACAGCATACACCCAATAGCATTAAACTGATATATAGGTAAACACTTCTTTTCTTCGCGCATTCGGTTAATAAAGTTCTCCGCATAATGAATCGGGTGGGTATTGCGCAAGAGTGCGGAAACAGAACCGAATCAAAATAAGAAAGCATCGCATTCCGATATAATTACAGAATCGATCGCCGTTTGGGTGCCTGTGGTGAAAGTGGCCGGGGTTGCCAGACCAATTAGCCGATTATCCATTTTTGGTGAATATAAATAAAGATCCTTTTCCGGTGACTGAAAAACCTGTATTTCGATCGATCGCGTTTGTGTAGGTACGGCGAAAGTCAATGGGGTTGCCAGATCGTTTTTCCGATTTTAGCGACTGAAAACCTTCAAAGAATGTGTTTATTCGTTTTTGATAACTTAAATAATGTGGAGTCGTATTTCCCTTCATAAAATGAAACCACTCGAAAGATCTGTACTAGTTGCAAATTAAGTACCTACCTGAAGTTAATTATTTCACGATCTTGAAATGGAAAAAAAAAAAAACAATGGTTCTCGTCGCCGGGAATCGCTTCTGAAAATTGGACTGAAATCCAGGGAATAATTTAATTCTGGCAACATTTCGTTATGTCACATGCGCTTGCACTGGTCAGATCAGATGGGGCTGGCTATGTATGGTGCAGCTTTTATTCCATTGCTGCTTGTAAAATAATTATTGTAGGTTGGAAAAAAAACAAAAATGGATTATTTTTTTCAAAATATATTTCAGGGAGTAGGTTGCCGTTTAGTTCAGATACAATAGAGCTATCACATTACGTTTAATTTTAAAATCACTTTATTGCATAATTACAAAACTTTTAAGGAACTAACTGTTTCACCAATCCTCCTAGAAATTTTCATTCATACTCATAACTTCTATACCAACCAGCAATGTACAAAAAATTTCACCTTGAGCTTTCTTCGCCATTTAAAAGCCAATAACCATCTACATCTATAGCTAGCTATAGTGTGCTAAATGTAGTAATAGTTGGTAATAGTTATCCATTGTATCGGTTCCCACGGAATTAGTTACGTGAAGAGATGAGCAATTAGAGAGTCGAAGACATAATAGCGAGATGCTGATGAAGAGATTCTGTACCGATTGATTAGCATAAGTACGTTAAACTTTAGCAGTAAGGACGGTTAGAGGGGCTTTTTATACAAGTTTAATTTGTAATTTGCTTTTAATCGATTAAGTATGGTTATAAAGAAAGAAATTGAGTCAACTTGTGATTGTCATATTATATCTGAAATGCTGAATATTTAAGGATTCGTTTTAAGTAAGATAAATGTATAAGAAACATGACCCAAATTTCTTTTCTAGAAAAAAGTTTTTTTTTTATTCTAAAAGATTTGCGAAAATTCTGTTTAGTTCAGTTTCGTTTTCAGACCAATTCCTTTCAGTTTGCGCATTGTCTTCGAAATAACCCTTTATGAATTAATTATTACGCGAAAAGCTGTGGAAAGAATCGCAAGTTAGCTTCGGTTATTGGAATGCATGGAGTGATTATAATGTCTTTGTATAGAAAACCGCTCTAGGCGACCGTAACCTATCAAAAATTTCACTTGCAGATGAGATCAGGTGATGTCGTGTTATTATTAGTGACATGAATGGCGTAACATAATGACATGGTGTTGCCAGATAGTCAGATAAACGCCGGTATTTTGGCCCCGAGGTCAGCTGATAATCATTTTGATAGGTTTGTTTGATAGCTATTGATTGTTCTAATGGTAGTTAATGATCTGGTAACTTGTTTGTGACTTTGTTATTGTTTTGGAGAAAGTGTAGAGTATCAGTCGTCGTCGTCTCAGCCGATAGACGCCCACTGCAGGATATAGGCCCCCCCCCCCAAGGATCTCCACGATGTTCGGTCTAGCTCCTTCTGCATCCAGCAGCTTCCCGCGACCTTCGCCAGAGTAACAGTAAGTTTGTTAATTTAAGAGGGCTATAGAAAAACAGAGTGTAGGTTTTTAAACACCCCAGTTAAGAGAAATTGTAATATTTTGAGCCTAAGTTGATATCGTAAGTAGGTCAAACAAGAAACGTACTTGTATTATTATTATTATATATTTACTAAGTTAGTTAAAAGAGTGATCGTGTAACAAGCACAGTGCCGGCGCGTGCACAGCACAGCCTAGTACCATTGTTGAGAATGTAGAGCACGCGTAGAAATAGACAACATAAAAATAAATCAGGTAGCTATATGCACATGCACAAGTAGGTACCTACCTAAGGTAAAATTTCATCTTAAAGTTAAAGGGTATGAAAATACAGTAGGGCTCGTATTTATAAAGCGCTCTCAAGATTGAGAGCAATATTAAGTATGGATTTGACAGATCCTTTTGTACTGAAATGACATTTCTGATACGAACTCAAACTCGCTGTCACTCTTGAGAGCTGGTTATAAATACGGGCCTACGTGTGGGTGTGCAGTACCACGAGCTGAAGAAAGTATCCCAGGACAAGAGTGCTGACCTCCAAACTTCATATGAAGATGGCACCCACCCCATGATGATGATGTGTGAACAATGATATATAAAATAGTGTGAAGGATGATCCATGAAACTAAACAACGTTTTTCATGGATTATGACAAAATTTATGAATTAAATAATATTTTGGTCCTCCTATACAAAATGTATCGGTTAGCATAATTTTGTATTTGAAAGTCTTATTTGTTTTTTTAGGCTCTATTACGAGTAATACAATGAACGAACACGATTTGATAAAAAGTGTATTCTGTGAAAAAAATATTAATTAAAAAATTACCATAATATCTGGTTCAGTAGTTCACAAATCATCTATTTAGCTATCTGCCATGGTGTTTTGATATTTCGTCTTGCCTCGCTCCAGAACCATAATAATACCGTTGATCTTTGACACGTACCACTGGTTTGCCTTCTCACAGTAAATGCTGAGACCTTTCAATAATATTGATGGTAAAGGTAAGACCTTTAACCACAATAGAGTACTATTTAAATAATACCAATAATCGACTACTTATCAAATATATGGTTCTGTATTTGTTTGGTGTGTTCTTGATCAATTATGAAAAGATAATTCTCGTAAATGATTTCTACTTTATTTTAAACTCTACAACTTTACATGTATTCAATTTATTGAGATGAAAGCCTAAATGACGCTACATTATGTATTGAGATAAATAGCAAAAGTATTAATTTCTTGTGCAATTTTTATTGACTCCAAATATAGCAATCTTGAAACAGAATTCTGAAAAACCTCGAATTCTCACGAGATACTATTTTCTTTACAACAATGCAATGAATGCAGTTGCACAATCACACGCATTTGTTGCACCAAATGCACCGAGTATTGGTGCAATAGTGACAGGAGTGATAAAATAGTGACGGGAGTGACAATACTTAGATGTTGAGTAAAGGAAAATCCGTAGATGCATTTTCGCAATAATAATAGTTGTAGTATCACGAAGATAAACGATGAACAAGATATGCGCGAAAAATATAACCCTTCCTTGACAGTCTGGTAAAAATATGATCCAATATCTTTTCGAGTTCGCATGACACCCCCCTGCTAAGCGAGTTTTCCAAATTTATTGTTCACAGTTAATATGATGAAAAACAAAACACAATTCTTTGGTGGACATATCCCTATTTGGGGGGGTCCAATCCAAATGTGATCATAGCGGATTCTGCTGCTTATTTCCTGGTTTTATGCCTTTGTCGACCTTCACGCCTCGCATGGAAAGAAATTCAGTGATACATTAGTACATATTAGATCAATGGATGCGATCCGATTTCAGTATCACAGGAACATTAGAACAATGGAAAGTATGTATACAGGAATTTATTTTACAGTCTGAACGTTCAGTCTGAATAAATGCCCGCATTGTATTAAATGCGTGTATATTTTCCTCATGACCCCAATTACCCACAAAGCACACAACACACCTATTAACTATTGATAAAATGGTTGTAAAAGGGCTTTTCAACACTAAGTTATAGTTTATTTGACTACAATTACTTCATAGAGATATTATCCTACATCCTTCATGTTATCAAATTTCTAGTACGAAACATTTGTGAAGTGCATGTTAAGGACCCTATGAAGTGGAACTGCAAAAAAAAAACTAAGTTGGATTTGTTTGTGACGAATAAAAATAATATGTTCATTACTTCCATGTTATACACAGCGAAAACAGCCGTTGATACTCTGCCTTACCCGCAAGTGACGTGATTTTATGCATGTTTATTTTTTTTTGCGTCAACTCCTTCCTCTGTATTAATTTGGCAACTCATCACGCTTGGCGCCTGCGCAGTTCCGAAGTAAAAGTATTATTTTGCGCGGAAACGTACGCTACGTTTACATTTACGCGCTTTACGCTTTCCGAAGCGGCTTTCCAAAAGGAAAACACTTTTCTTCACCCAGTTTTCTTTCTGCGACTGCTATTTATAAGTAAGTAGGTACATGGAAAAGTGTTTGTCTATTTATACTGATCTGGGTAAACAAAATATTGTAGGTAGTTTAAAATTAGGTTTGTCAGACACTATTCTCTTGTCGATTAACATTTTCTTTAATATCCTATATTGTACGTAGAAGTTGAAGAACTTTCCATCAGCCGTAAATAAATCACAAGTCGCCGTATTACACAACGTGGGGTCGAGGATCTCACTCACCGTGGTGTGTCCCGCGTCGAAAGTGAAAATCAAATCAACTCCTGCGCATACTCCGTACCCCGACACTATTCACTCACACACTCACTTATAAATCCTTTAAAAAAGACAAATTTTCTTTATTCAAAAAAGCAAATCACAGTTTTTAAAGCAAAGTTCGTTGCCGTGTTCGAAAATTTCAAATATTTGAAATTAGAACTCGGTTCGCGGTTCTCGTGTGGCGCGGCGGTGGTGCGACTGGCTGGTTTACTGCTGGCTGCATGGAGAGAGCGCGCAAGTTGTGTTACGCCATTCATTCATGGTGGGCATGACCGCACGAGCCTGCAAGAAGGTGGTTGTTTGAACACTGCTATAATGTTACGACATTTTCGGACGTTTCTAAAGAGAAATAATGTCGCTTTTACTGGCCACTTCAGCGTACGTTTCATGTGTAGTTTATTTACTTCTTTATTTTTCGGATAGGTAGGTATATTTCGGAAAGGCGTCACCGACAAAAACAATAATTTGTTGACAATAATGTAAATATTGCCTGCGATATTTGCACTTGCACTGATAGCTAAAAATCTTGCCCGTTAAAACTATTGAACCATTTTCTGTAACGTCTTGTAAAAATAAGCGTTGTTTGATTAACAGTAGGAATAATAGACACTGGATCTCTAACTAAAAATTATAGTAACTTATTTACTCTATAGTATAGTAACTCTATTAGTGAATTAATTTTGTATAGAGAAAAGTCTACGGTACAATACAGGTTTAAATTGTGATATTAGTTAAAGATAATATTTTTCGCAAATATAACCCAATTTTCAAGGAAAAAATATGTAGTAAATGTAATGTTTATTACAACGATAAAGACTTAATTAACAGTAGTTGTAACAATCTTTAATTGACAACCATTTTAATTTTAAGGCATGTTCTTAAAACTGCACCTTAAAATGGTTACACTTACCTACGATTTTGTGGCCCAAATTGTTAATGAATTATAATAGAAACCTCCCGTGGCTTTACTTACATTGCTTTAACTCTCAAAGCCGTTAAAATGTCTTACAATATTGAACTTACAGTCAGTCCATTGACTCTATTATTATAGATTAATGTTGATAAAATCGATTTGGGTACATATTGTGGGAACCACCTATAAAATAGAGTCAAGGTGTGTAAGTTACAACTTTCAATTTTAGCTAATATTTTAAGATCCTTTATAGATCCTAAATAAATAATAACATAAAAGGAAAAAAAAAACAAGTTTAAATAACAAAATTAAAATTTATGTTTTGTATATTTGATCAAATAAACTGTTATAAAAGATTGCATAAAAGTTAAAAATAACTTAGATATTATGTTCTTTCTCTCTCTACTCTACATGTTGTCAGTTTTTAATCGTCGAAAGTGTATCAAGTGTCAATAAACCTGAAGCCTGAAGCGGACATTTAATATTAAAACGATATTATTTCTGAATTTCTCACGTGAGTTTTTTTTTTATTTACAGGTAACGCAATATTTGTCAGATGTGGCACAATTTTTTAGTTGGTGTTTTACGCTCAGCTTACCCTGTACGGGATAAAAGCGTGACTTGAACTATGTATCTTCTAACAGCTGATCTTTGTTTACAAAAACACACCAGTTTAATTTAAAATTCGCATACTAAATATATTATCATAATCTTTGTCGTCGGATTTGGAAAGTGGCACAACCGGTGGCATCTTATTAAATCATGTGACTCAACTATCAGCATCCATCGCTTCTTTTATTTGTCTGTAGGCCGCACGTGATTGAGGGCGGTCAGCAATGCATTGTATATTATGTAATCGTTATGTGATAGATAGTTTCGAGCGGGTGACCTGGTTAGGTTAGGTTAATTGATTGGTGGCTAGTGTTGATTCGGAAGGACGTTGTGAGGTTAATAGGATTCGGTGAATAGGATGTAGAAACTTTTTTTTTGTTAGAGCTATGCGTATAATAAAGTCAAGAGTTATTTTTAGATGAGTCCCAATTTAATTTTTCTTGTTTCGTCTTTTGTTTTTCAATGTATACAGACAGGGTGTTAATTTAATTGCATGCCATAGCTTAAGGGGTGTTTCAGTAACGTATAAGGAGCCCATAAAAAATAAAATCCAACTCAAAAAATCAAATAACCAAAAGCCGGTATTTATTATGATTCCAAAAGCTGCGTCTAACTCTCGTGCTATAACCGAACGCGCGCGCTTTGCTATCATTAGTCGATGCGACTCGCGCGTCGCACCATTTTTTGAATTGGATTTTTTAAATATTTTTTATGGGCTCCTTTAACGTTACTGAAACACCTCCTAAGCTATGGCATGCAATTAAATTAACACCCTGTCTAATACAAAACTTTTCAAAGAGCGGTTGATAAGTAACTTATTTCACTTTTGTTTCGTTCCACGTATCAAATAACGTGCTAATTGTACATCTTCGAGTATAATATTGAGATGTGAAAGCACCCATTTATTTGTTATGTAGCCTTGTTATTTAAGCCATTTACATACAAGAAAGTGATTTTACCATAAAGGCCATTGTACATTAGTTGAGTATAATGAAACAGGCTATTGTATGCGTGAATGGGTCCATGAATCATGACTATGATCATTGTAACGGACATTCAAATAAAAAAAAAATACAATGCTACTTGTATTTTATATTAACTTTACGTAATAGTTATAAATGATTATACTTAAAGATATTGATGCATGATTTTATGATCATTATGGTTATGGTCTTTATTTGTATGGTTAATAATAACCAGTATCAAGATTCATAGGCCTGTATTGATAAACAGCACTCAAGACTAACAGCGAGTTTGAGTGTGTATCAGAAATGTCATTCCAGTACAAAATGACCTGTCAAATCCGCACTTAATATTGCTCTCAATCTTGAGATCGCTTTATAAATACGAGCCATACATTACTAGAATCACTTCATACGTAATTCAGAAAGCGAATAATGATTAGGTGAGTACAATGATCTTCACTTATACATTTTGTTATTCATACTGGACTTGCAAAAATACATTTAGCATACTTCCTTATTTCTTGCAGAAATGTTGTAAAGATTTTCTGTTTCTTTGACGTCGTTTCATCATTTGTCTTAATTATAATTTAAGCTGATTTGACATACAATTTATTTGATACATTTTTATTCAATTTACAATGACAAATCAGATCAAATTTATATTCAGTCTAATATACTTTCACTGCATGTTTTAACCAAATTTTGCATTGATGACGTATCCCGTATATGGTAATTAACAAGATATTAAATCACGGAAAAAAATAGTCTATTAAAGTAGGTTTCTTTAGAAGATTAAAACAAGTTCAGTAGTTTTTGAGTTTATCCATGACATAAAACAAAGATTTTCTCTAAAGAGAAAATCGTAAAGGGACAAACTTCCGAAAGATGGCACTACAGCTAACACGTTTTTACAATATTTATATTTTGTGTATAGCACGTGTTCTATAGGAAGAGTGTTTGTTGAGTATAAATATCATTGATGATTTTACTGCACGTTTCCGGACCGACAAGGAAAGTGTCAACAAACTGACATAATGCGTCGGCTTCTTCAAAGGTTTCTCTCAAACGCCCTTAATGTCCTGTTGAGACTCGTACACAGAGTTACCTGGAATAGATCGCTCTGAGCGATTTTTTAGGGTCATAATAAAAGTATGCTTGTATCCCGCACGAGGTAGAGAGTGCCTTAGGCCCTACGGCCTAATAACAGCATTTTTCTTCTATTAGTTACTGTAACTATTGGAAGGTTATCATATCACATACCTAGATTATAAAAGATAGAATCTCTCAGGTCCCTTTTTAATACAAGATTTTGAATTATGTCTGGGAAGAGAAGCAGCTGCTTTATTCTATGTTATTTATCACTTCAGCATAAAAGTACCTATAGAAATGTATTATTATATTCCTATACATAAATGGAACATAATATCTCCGACGTGTGAAAGTGAACGAGTGCTAAAACTTTTCAATCGTTCGTAGACACGAGTATTGCTGCGTAGTTTCTTTGAAAGGTAAAGGGTTATCGCGATTCTGATGTCTATCTGAAGATAGGATAGACAGCACTGCCTTTTATAATATGCAAGGAAAGCTATATTGTGAATCCAGTTATAAAAGCCAGAATTGATAAGATAATGTGAAATAAAAAATAAGTTTTTGAGGTATGTTCCTTGGGAAAAATTGTTCAGTTTCATGAATAGAGTTACTTAAAAATGGATAAAATATTTCACTCCGTATTTATAGGTTTTTGTGGCAGAAGTTCTAAACTCCAATTGGACATCGTCTATGACCATAGAGGAGTAGTCCCAAACGCTAACCAAAACATTACCAGACGCATCAAAACCACCGAATTAGCGGTTTACATCTAAAACACACATTTGTATTATGTGTTTTTATGTCATAAACTGCGCAACCTAACCGACAGTGAAAGTGTCATGTAATGTGATATAGAATGTGGCAGGTGGACAGTCATATTGTGATTGCTTTATTATACATTGCTAGCTATTAAACAACAGATATATCAAACCTACAAAAAATACTGAAATAGGACGATACCTGACAGTAGGTACTTGACTTTAAGAAGAAGTAGGTAGCTACGATATAGTCAATTAATCTGCTATAACATCCTTACAATAATTCGCTGGGTACAAAACTTCATACTCTTCTTCATTGAATTTGATTTCTCTCTGATCTAGAAGCCTGGAATAAAAAAAAAACCCTTTATAATTTTCTTACCAATATTTTTACCTTTAAATCTTTAACCTTTTGTAGCATTCTTAAAATTAATAATTATAATTTCTAACAAAAAACTAACATTTTTAACTGATAGAGACCAGCAATGTATACCAAAGCCCTCAGAACCACAACACACATCACCGTCACATCACCAGTCACAGGTGACCACAACACGATGTTACATCACATCACCCATCACCGCATCACATTATACGACAGGTGTATAATTAGCAAATATTGTCCAAGTGTTTGTTCTTTTGTTAGCGCGTCACAATAAACATGCCGCCCAATGAAAGTGAGTGAGGCTATATTTTGATCAACGATGGAGTTTCTCACGTTATTTATAAATCAGCCTCCATGACTTTTGATTAATTATACATGTCCAAATCTCCGAACATCCTTTCACGTTGATTCGTAGATCATTTTCCTTATAAAAAAATAGTATTCCGTAACGTAACCAAAATCATTCAAGCCATCATCATCTTCCTAGCCTTTTTCCCGTATTTCACGGGGTCGACTACCTAATCTAGGGGATTGAACGAGGGCACTGGTTTTTACACAGAGTGACTGTCAGCTAGCCTTCGCAACCCAGGAGGGAAACCAGACCCAATCCTAGATAAGGTTACACACAACCTTTGAATTTCTTCGTAGGTGTGTGCAGGTTTCCTCACGATGTTTTCCTTCACCGTAAAAGCGCCGACACATTGGTACGTGGTGGGACTCGAACCACAAACTCCTGCACAGATGGCGGCGCCCTATCCACTACACCATCCGGGCAAAATCATTCAATCCATCAAACTTAAAATCAAGATCGGACTTGTGACCTTTGAATTTAGAGATTGAAGCGAGGATTGAAGATAGACTTGTTAGAAGAGAGATGTTAGATTTTGTTAACCTCTTATATGATATTTCTAAATCAGATGACTGGTCAGGAAAAAATTTAGCTCTAATCGATAGAAGATGGTTTCAAGACTACGACGTACAATAAATCGATGGAGGTCGCATCGTTCTATTTTCAAAATGGATACCCAGTTTCATTTCATTAGCTGTTTACTCCAAGCTGCTACGTAGTGTAATTACCCCATTAATGATGGTATACCTGATTACCCTGGCCGGAGGAATCCGCCGTAATGATGAGATGGAGCCGCGAGAATCGGATGTGGCTGGGAGCTGGCTCTCGAGGCATTTCCGGTCTACTTACCACCAGCCTTTACGGATCCTTTTATTTGCTTTTAAACACGTTTAAGTAAATATCTATTGAGCTAATTTGTGGTCTTTAGAAAATAGTGTTTAGATCTTTCTTTTTCTTACGAACCACAAAAATAAATAGAAAGAAATAACTAATTAGTATGAATTTCAGGTTTACCACCAAAATTTGTCGCGAATAGACCCGATAAAAAGTAAAATGAGTGTAAATAATCGCGAGTGCTTAAAAAGTTATAATTAGTATGAAACTGTTAAATCTATAGAAAATTATATCAATAATATTTAGATTTAATCCATACATACATACGATGGGAAACTACATGCGAACCAATTTACAAGCCGTAGGTAAACCACGGGGCGAAAAGTGAGAGTATTAGCTATAGGTACTTTTATTTTAGATTTCTCAATATTATTTTACAAAATATTAATATTTTTTTAGTTCTATTTAAACTAGATAACATTTATAAGCATAATACCATAACCCATAACATTTATTCAAGAAAACTATCCGCACCGAAAGCGTGTCAAAATAATTTGAACGTTTAACAAGTACCGCGTTGATGTCTTTTGTATGGCGGACATCTTGAGCTACGATATTATGCAATACTTAGGCTCGTATTTATAAAGCGATCTCAAGATTGAGAGCAATATTAAGTATGGATTTAACAGACCGTTTTGTACTGAAATGACATTTCTGATACGAACTCAAACTGTCTCTCTTGAGAGCTGATTATAAATACGCGCCTTAGCACTTTGTGGACTCATTACGCAATGCACTGATTAAATTAAAGTATTTACAGTGGTAATTACACAACTAATATGTCCTACTTGTATTTAAAGCTCACTCTTCAGGATTAACGAACGACCCGGAAAAAGTTATTTTATTTTAATTAAAGTGGAATAATATTCGTTATGTCATCTCGGATATAAATTCGTCAAATTCAAAGTTAACAGAGCGCGTAAAGTTTTCAGATTTAATAAAAAAAACTGAATATTTATTGTACACAGTGGGTGGTAAGTAGGACAGTTCGTGGATTACGATTTTGAGCATTAATATTCATTATCGTGGCCAAATTGGGTAAGTATTACTATAGAGGAAACGGATTGTCAGTTAAAGAAATTGAAGTTATTTGAAGTAGAGAGAATAGGTTGGAAGCTAAAAGTTTGTCCAATAATAATGTTAAAGATCATCGTGGTGTTTGACCGTGAGTTTGGTCGGCAAAAAGTGGATAAGGTATTTGGTACCATTCATGGTAAAAAATAAAACAACTACAAATCCGAACAAAAACATTTATTTTCATAAAAACCTGGATTTTTAAGTAAAATCAGCATTAAACTGATCACCAGTATCTCCAGGCTGTTTGCTCACATACTTCGACCCATACCCATCATCAGCTCCATGTTTGACATGAGCGTAGTTCCCAGGTCTATATCTATCAGGTTTATGTTGGTTGTCAACGTGGCCATTGGTGGGTCTGTAGTTGCTCGGGCGTTGGCTTTGTCCATCAGTGGGATGAAGTAGCCCAGTGGTGGGACGTGGCGCATGCCCACCAGTGGGACTGTAGGACAGCAGCCATTGTAGAGTCTGGGCGAGGGTTTCAGGGTCCTCGCAGCGTATCCGGTTACACTGTCTTGGTTTGCTGGCTCCTGATCTATGAAAAATAATAATTATTGAACGTTTATGACATCATTTTGATAGATACCCCGTTATATATTTCTTAGTTTTATGATAAATCAGTTCTAATTATTCTACTCTTTCATGAATGTTTCTAGCCCACACATGTAGGATAAAAATATTTGATTATTTTACGTTTAACATTCAAACATAAATTAAATATTTTTTTAAATACGTTCAATCCTTGATAAATACTTTGAAAAATGTTTAAAACGTCAGGATTTTAATTAGTAATTATTAAAAATTAATTATTCAAACTTGGCTTAGAAAGTGGCAATAAAACAAATTAGCATTGAGGTTAAGTCTATCGTCTAAATTCTAGGTCACAACGCGAATAAACTTCCGAGTTCTTTTAATAAGTATAAACTACAAGTATATTACTGTTACTACAAGGTACAGGAGAGGATCTTCCTCTTTCCCGGATTAGCGAGCTGAGGACAAAATGCCCTTTCCCTGGATATGTAATTTTTTGACTAGATAAGGCGATATAAATAAGGTTGGGCTGTTGGCCCGATTCTTTCATCCCAAATCAAAATCATAATGGTATTTTACGATACCCATTTATTTAAAATGATACGTACTGACGGTAGTTGGCTTCAGATTGTAGTTCACAAAGGAGCCGCCGCCGACAGCGCTCGCTTATTTGTGGGACTGAGGTAAAGCTTCCATCAGCGCGTCTGAACACATTTGGTGGTACACTGTAAAAACAGAAAATAGGATTAATTTGTGATTACGAATTTGTACCGTATCGCCAGTTTTGATTTGCTAAGTTTAAGTATGTAAGGCCCGTATTTATAATCAGCTCTCAAGAGTGACAGCGAGTTTGAGTTTGTATCAGAAATGTCATTCCAGTACAAAATTACCTGTCAAATCCGCACTCAATATTGCTCTCAATCTTGAGATCGCTTTATAAATATGAGTCTAAGTATTTGCTGCCTTCTTTTTCCCTTTTGAATGGATTGTTGTGATGATGATGAAGGAATCGATGAAAGCAAGTACTAGTGTAAGGATTCCGTTAATCACCCTCGTCATCGGCACCTCCAAATCCGGACGGCTAGATTACAGAGACTACTTGTATACTTTTTGCCATAAAATTACCCACAGAAGAGTAAAAGCGCGACATAAAAACACGGAGGTTCCACATAGTTCCCATTGAAAGATACAATTCAACACAGCATTTTAATTCACTCAGTGCACTCACAAACAAATCAACATTCCTTACATAACAGAACGCGGAACAGTTATCAATAACACGTCCAGGGTATAATCGCGGGTTAGTGTCGTCACGCGATCGACTCTTGCGCACGCGACCGGCGGCGGCTTGTGCAACAGCGGATATGGATGAGGGTTATACTTCAGTGAGGGTCAATGTGTGGATCAGTTACACCTTTTTGTCCAGCTATTTGCTAGAGTATTTTTTTTTTACAGTAGTCAAATAGTCGGACATTTGGCCCCTTTCAGTCAAGTCAGTTTTTCAGCGGCTTGTATAAACCACCAAACTACTGTACCATTTTAGAGCTGTTAAAAAGGGAGCTAGCAATAAGGTTGCCGGTTACACTGAAAGTGTCTGAACTCTTCAATACTATAATTTGCTTGTTTTCGCGTCACGTTTTATATCAGCTTACTCTTTTACGTGTTGTAAAGTAGGTATACCCTGTATAATATTTTAGAAAGCCTGCTCGCTAAACTATCGGCAAATGACGATGATTATCATATCACATGTGGCAACATCGTGTGGTAGCCATCATGGTGATGCGATGGTTCATTACGGTTTATGTTGCAATGTGCGTAGATTGCAGTTTATCGAGTTAACAAATTATACTTAATAACTCGTTTTATCAGTAAAAGGACTATTTGCTAGAAAAAAAATTGTAAGTAAAAGTAAACAAACTAAATTTCTTTACTACGACCGCTACGAACAATATACTTAGTAAACAGAGCTGATTTGGTGTATTTTATTTTTATAATCCAGGGAACGGGCAGCAGCGTTCCCTGTGAACGGAAAACTTCTACTGCGCTCACCAACCCGCCCGCCAAGCGTGGTGAGTATTAGTACTGCTGGATATATTTAAATGTATTATTTTGTAATTAGTTTTTAATAGTTTCCAATGATAGATCCTAATCTGGGCTACTACTTCAATTTTGCGTGCGCTACGCATCCGTGTCTGCGCGTGAGTATCGTGTCTTCGTTTCAGCGCATGATCGATATACAGGATATTATAACTAATACTGCAATCCTTTAAATCTGTATGTTTTTAAACAACAATTTCTTTATTAGAGGTTTCTTTTTATAATAAGCTGTACCTGCTGTGTCTTTGTTACGTCCTTTTGTATGTATGTGCACAATACACTGTAAAATAAATAAATTAATAAACGACATTCCGGAATTATCATCATCCTAAAATTGGCGAAGGTGAGACTATCACATAATTTATTGGGCACTACTGGGATAGCCTAGCAAAGAAACTTTGGGCCAAACTTGTTTCTTCAGGAAATTCCCTGTCCAGCATGGAAGTACCTACAACATACATACATACATACATACATACATAAAATCACGCTTTTATCCCTAATGGGGTAGGCAGAGCCAAGACGACCTAAATAAAGGCTTTGTTGATATATTTTTATGTATTACCTATTGTAACCTAGCTGTAGGTGTTCTGAAAAAAATAAAAATAAAAATAAAAAAAATAAAAATTAGTGACAGGTTGTCAGCCCATCGCCTAAATTGCAATACACTGAAACCCTCTAATCCCTTAGCTGGTTTTTACAGCATGCCCGGGAGGAGATGCAGCTGGCACATTCTATGTTTTTCTATCACTCCCAGAAGTACAACATGTGTGCTTTAAACACTAGAGAACACACTTAGGAATTGTTGTAACTGCGGATCAAACGGAAAATATTATGAAACTGAGCAATTCTAACTCAGCATCACACAGGCTCAAGCACTTTGACACCCCTGGCATAAACTTAGCGACTAACTTGACATTCCAAAGCCTCAAGCACTGTATTTAACATCCTGTATGTCCGCGGCATGAGTCTCGCGTTTCGACACGTAACACCCAATCTTGCGCAGGAAATGGTGTAACTGCGGATCGATCGGAACATTCGTTTAATAATATCACATTCGGAACTCAATCGAATTCGCGTGATTAATGGTTCAGGTTGTCAGCGGTGAAAGAAGCTGAATTATTTAAAGTGCGACTACGCTTTAAATGAATGTGGCAAAAAAGGAACTAACGCAGCCATTTTGAGATTTGACAGTTCTCTTCATATTTTTATATGCTTTGTACTCACAGTGCAATATGAGAAACAACAAATCAAAAATTTCAACCGTGGACAGGATTTGAATCTGCGTCTTTGGAATAGTATAGTTGTAATATTACATGCAAGATGTCGCTAACGTCCACTCATGACAATCTAAGAAACAATCAGTCACTAATTTCGCCGCTCAGAACAAGATCCGTAGTAGCCTAGTTGGTTAAGACATTGGAACGGTTTTCAAAGATGCAGGATCAAATCTTGTCTACAATCTTGGTTGAAATTTTTGACTTGTTGTTTTTCATTTTTTAAAGTTTTACTTATGCTGCATGCAGCGCCCCCGCCCACGTTCATTGAGAACCGCGTCTTACTCGTAATAAGTTTCGATGACTGATTGAGTGACTTTCCTTTGCAATGAGCTGGCAAGATTGCTAATTATAATTTGGCAAAGATTTTAAATAGTTGTAAATTCCTAATCAAATTTCTCACACCTCACACCCGATGCAAATACCTACCTATAATATGCAGTATCATTTTAATATATTTACTGTCAAAATTGCAAATTATTTAATGATTTGTAAATTGTATCTTTGTTTTAAATTTGATAGAGAGAACATAAAAAAATGACAAATATAAACATGTTATATTTTGTAGATGAGTATATGACATGTCAGAATATCGTGCGATATCTTTGATGTTGCAGGATGCAGGTGCAAATTGTTACTCTAGCAATAAGACCGCCTTGTACTTCAACTTTATATCACTAATCTTTTTCTTTAGGTACCTATACAAATTTCTTTATTTGCAAAGCAATAAAACCACAGCTTTATCTCCAGATTAGTTATGTTTCTTGATTGACACAATTTCGATGAATAATCATGAAGCAAAAATACTTTTACTAAGTATTATTTTAATCTAATTATGTGATGTGTCATTTCACAATGACATGTGTATGTCACTAATTATTAATTCTGCATATTGTTCATAGAATTATTGTCTTTGTGTGATAAGATACATAAAGAGCAGGATTACAAATTTATCATCTAACTCCGGTCAGGTACCTACTCGTAATCTATCAGTTATTTATTATAATTTAAATGCAACGCAAATGAGATTATTTATTGACATGATTCATGCGGCTAGGTATGTAATGTAAGAGATTATCAATTTCCAAATTCTTGAAAAAATATAAATGTTTAGCTGGTACAGGTTTTGAGGGTTTATTATGATGATGGAGTAAGTTGAGGAGTATACCTACGATTGATCAGGCTCGATAGTGATGAGGGTCGGAGTCAGCGCGGAGAATATGATGCCCACCGGGATTAGAGCTGTCAGTAGGTGTAGGAGATTCTTCATGGGGTTCATGCTGGAAAAATTGTAGTTTCGTAGTTCATTAGTAGGTTCTCAGTTTCTATGTCTATTGTCCAAACTACGTAAAATAAAATGACGAATGACATTATTTTCTTAGATTATTTTCCATCATCATCACAGCTCAAATACTTACGCTCCTACAGAGGGGCGCAAGCCTACCCTGAATTAGAGCGCGCATAGGCCCAGAACGGATTGGTCTACATTTTAATTATTTGGTATCTTTCCATATAATCATTTTATATTCGATATTTTAAAGTATTTAAGGATTGACATGAAAGTATCGGAACGGAATGTACTTAAAAGATTTACATTCGCCACAATTTCAAGTTGTTTATCAGAACCCGAGGCGGCGGCGCCACTATCACCACACCAGCCGCAAACCAAAATACTACTCTCGATCCTTTATCGGTTTATCGGACACTTTCAGCGAATAAAAATGTCGTTTGGCACACGTGAAAGGACATTCTACTATACTGACATTTATTAGGTGCACAGACGGACTGCACTCTGGCTGCAGTCAGAAGCTACATTTTTGAGACGTTTTTGGCGATTGTGAGGGATTTAAGTTGTGGGATTAACTCTGTGACTATAGTTTATACTCGCCACTAAAATAACAAGTGATCGATCACTGAGCATAACAGCCCCATTAAAAACACTTCATAGTTTAGGGATCCGGGTTTTTCTTTAAACTTTTCTGTCACTTCTGTCTGTTACAACCTTACCTTATGCTGCCAAAGATCCCAAACCCCAAAATGAATAGTTGTTTTTATTTGTTGCGCTATTTATCTAGTTACAGTGATGTTAACTGCATAGGATAGGAAGTCAATATTCTCAGCCAGTTGCGTCTCTACAAAATGCATCTCAACAAAACTTTGCAGTTGCGTTGTGATTTCAACGCAGCTCCTCTATCTATCCCCATTTACTCGGCCACTCTTACTTTTACGCTTTCCTCCACTAAGTAAGTGTGGTCTCTAGTTGCGCTGTGGTTTTAATGCAGCTCGTCTATCTAACCCCGCTCGCTTAGCAACTCTTACTTTTACACTTTCCTCCATTAAGTGTTTACTCTGATTCCTTCATTGCACTCGCAATTATTAATAATCCGTTACATCATAAAATAAATCGATTTCATACCACGATTCTTAACTTTTATGCGCAGACATTTATAAATCGTCGGTAGTAGAATGAATTTATGAGTTTTTAACTGGTTTATTTGTATGATAGTCGCAGATTACTTAAGTAAATAGTAGTCATCAATGTTTTATATGGTAAAATGAATTGGTTTTCACATCGTTGTTTTTTTTTACATTCTCAATTTCTCATGCCTGATATAATATTTGATTTCTCATAACTTTCATTGGATCAGTAGCTTTAGCTTTCCCTGTATTCTATAAACATGTATTGATACGCAGTGCAAAGTGATTTGTTAATCAGACGGAACAGAATGAACACATTGTGGAGTCTCGAAAGTACAGATTATGAACTTAAACTCTACAAGTCCAATGCATACATTGGTAGCAATTCGTAGTTACAAAAATCACAACTTAACTAATTTAAGTCTATATCTGTAATTTCTATCTTGTGCCGTACACGAATCGATAGCATTGTACTGATTTTTATACCGGGTGTAAGGGACAAACTGATAGGGGTTGATCAGTCACCGATACTGAACCATTATCACCAGTTTTTTTTTTCTTCTGGAAATTTTAAAAAAAAATTGCTTTTCCATACAAATTGTCGGATCGAGGCGGTCACTTTGTATGAAAAAGCAAATTTTATTTTTCATTTCCTGTAAAAAATTCCCGGTGATAGTTGTTCAGTTTGGTTGACTGAGCAACCCCTATCAGTTTGCGGGACGCTGTCCCTTACACCCGGTATACATTAAAACGTTATAGATCTTCGTTTTTTAGGAAAGCTGTTTATTTTCATAGACAGGTGATCCTTTCCGTTTTTCTTCCGCTTTGAAAAGATTTAGTCTAAAGGGTCGATGTTACTATGGCCAAACAATTTTCTCTCTTAGATCTTACCGTTTCCTGACGGGATGCTCCTTTCCATCATGGCTGAACTCCAGGCCAAAGTCTTCCTCCGTGGTGCCAGGTTTGACCTTAAACGGGTCTGGGTGCTTGTAGAGGCCCCCGGCCGGGACTCGAACCGGCGACTCGTCCGTCGGTTTCGAGTCCAGGGAGCTTACTTGGAATAACAAATTATATAAATTAACAGCTTGGGATGGAAAAAATAAAATGAATTAGGTATTAGCGGCTTCAGTATAAACTACAAAGCCAGAATTATGTATTTTTATTTCATCATTTCATAAATATAAAAAGTGGAAAATAAAACATTCGCAACGGGCAGGATTTGAACCTGCGACCTTCGGAATGGAATGCCGTTCATCGCTCTGCCAATTGAGCTACCGAGGCGGTAGTATCTATTTATTATACGGCTAGATGTCGCTAACTTCCACTATGACGTGTTAAAAAAGTGGCAAGCATGGAGTTAGTGGCAAGTTATAATTTGCCATGTTGACTATCATGCATTGGGAAATGTGGACTCACCAGGTCTCCATTCATTTTTAGCTTTCGTGATGATGGGAGGAGCTATGCTATACGGAAACTTCTGGAAATTCTTGAACACCTCCTTCGAAGACTTGTGCTCCTTTGGGAAGCTGTAATACATCATAAAAAATATACACGCTTTGAATGAATTTAATACGTTTCTAGTCGAGGTCTTGGCGTGATTGTATGTATTTTGTGCTTTTGGTTTTTGGTTTAATTTCGTAAGCTTCTTATCAAAATTAAATATTTTATTTTTAAGTACATTCCAAAGATTTTTTTTAGACTATCATAAATATATCAAGGTTAATTTGGAATTTTAATTGTAGCGGGGATTCCCAATTTCCACTTTCTTTACAACTTCCTTTCACAATCTTATCAGGCGATGAGGTTACTTCTCAGTAATCAAACAGTATTAATAAGAATTTACTTTATCAAGAAAATTAGATATATTTATAAGTAACAATAAGTAGGTACACATTGTTGAAATTATTAATAATATCTTATTTTACCTGATAAATCCAGCCGGTGGCTTCTTAAGCACCCCCTCGAAGGCTCCGGGCGTGGCTTTGGTTGGCACGAAGTCAAACCCCTCGTCTTCCACGTAGTTGCCCTCGTGAGGACTGGCTTTGAACTCCTGGCTGCCATTGGAAGGTCGCTCTAGCACCAGCTGTTCATTGGAGTCAGTGCTGTTGCTGTCTAGTTTTGATTCGCCGAAGGTTGTTTCTATTTTCCAGCTGTTGGGAGAAATTATGAATTTTGCGTTTGTAAGTGTTCCTCTTTGTTCGTGAGGTATTGTCCTCATTGAAAAATAATTAATGTTAAAAATAATATGTTACGAATGTGCTTAGTTGGTAGAGCGATGGAACGATATTCCAATAACGCAGGTGCAAATCCTGCCCGCGTCAATATTTTTTGATTTCTTATTTATCACATTCTCTCTCATGCTGTAATTTTTTAACAGAAATTCCATTACCTCGTAGCAGTCTTCTGTTTACTGGTCTTCTCCTGGGTCCTGTTGATGGGCTGGACAGGAAACAGCGTGGTGGTGTTGGTGCCTTCTAGAGCTATATCCTCAGTGCTCTCCACAACCCTATGAGCAGCAGCTGATGCCAAGAACATGCACGCCCAATAGACTAGCTAAAAATTTGGAAGACGTAGATTATAATCCTTTTCTATTACCTACCTATACCTACATGTATAAAAAAAAGTTGACGTTGACGGAATACCTACTTCATAAGAAAATAAATGCGTGATACTATGTAAGTGTGTATGCAACATTAGTAGCTAAGTGTTATCTTTTTTACTAGGAACTATTTTAGTTGATATCTTATCAGCACAGTTTTATGCCCAAATCTTACTCGCCGCGGTTAAATCACTTTGATCATATTTTTCTTTGATTTCTAAATGGATTTTATCGACGTCTTACTTGTAGATATAGAATTTACGGAATTGTAGATTTTATCTATAAAATATTCCATTTTTCTCTTAAATAAGTTGTCTTATTCGGTATTTTTATTTCGTATAGGTTGTCGGGGTCGAGACGATCAGAGTTAGGGTCGTATTTATTCGTCGGTCGTATACGTAAGTATTAATTTGAGTTTGTATTAGAAATGTCATTTCAGTACAAAACGACCTGTCAAATCCAAACTTAATATTACTCTCAATCTTGAGATCGCTTTATAAATACGAGCCTTAGGCTCTAAAATGGTTTGAAGATTCCCGTCAGAGGGCCTGACCGAAGACATGTTCTCCGAAGCAAAATTTTAAATTTTCTCAGATGATTCAACTCGCGTTGTTATAAAAGAAACAAGACACACTAGTTACACACTAAAACTTCGTAAAACCTGTGGTATGGGTACTGGGAATCAAAATCGAGTTCCGTACGGGATATCGAAATGCTTGGCAGTTTATTTCGATAGTTCCGCAAGATATCAAGTTTCTCAACCGGCCGAAGTAAAGAAAAGTAAATGACTTTCTTTCGTCGGTTTTATTTACATATATGGACGAAAAACGACACATAATACTGCGTAGTCCGTGAGGTAATAATACATAAGTGTTGCTGATTGTAAGACTGGTCCTCAGAGAAAGGGGAAATTAGAGAAACGGTCAGGGGTCAAACCGTCCTCCGCTGGGTGGATAGTGGATACGGCCACCAGGCCTGCGGCCACCAGGCTTGCGTTTCCCTATTACGCATCGGACCTAGAGCCTACATGGCAAAGTTGTAAATAAATTCTTATATAATCGTCCTGTATATAACATACGCATCTAGTATTGTGTCAAATATGACCCATCTACTCCGAGTGGTTTTTTTCTCGAATGTTATAAAGAAACGTATGTATGTTCTAGGCTTCGACTTGTTATGTAAACTGATAACGAATTCTAGTGCTTGTGAGAAAGTGTGTCTTGTCTCTTTACGTCATTTATGAGGATAGTGGTTTAATGTGATTACGAGTATGTCTGCAAATGGCATTTTCAACAAGACAAAAAATTCTTACGTCTATTTGTTCATAAAACACTTATACTAGAACTAAGCTTAATTTTTTGAAATTGCTAAGGATAAATGTAATAATACATGTCTTGAAGTTTTTCATTATTTGCAGTGCAGCCCTACCAGGCTACCTTACAATAAAGCTGTATCCATCCGCACTTACATTACATACAAATAATCACGCCTCTTTCCCGGAGGCGAAGGTAGAGACTAAGTTTATCCTTCTACTTGCTACGATCCCTACAAACTTCTTTCGCTTTATCACAAGCACTACAGGGGTGAAATGCAGAAAGTTTTTTTTGTTTGCTATCCCATGTTCCTTTCGGAAAGTTGTTCAGTTTTATGGTCTAATAAAGTCACCCTCATTAGATGCATTTTATTTTAAGTTCATCCTGTAAAACACACGGCAGTTGTCCCCTAGCACCGCAAGATGGCGTTGCGTCTTGAGTTGCGCAACCTGCGCGCGCGCCGCTTTCACCCAAAACAGTAAGTCACTGACCGTCCCCTGTCGTTCACTTGCCGCTGCTGCTGCCACCTGGCCCATCTTCTTAAGTATAAGAAAAATACTATCATTTACCTACTTTACGCAACAGGTGATAAAAATATTCCTCTCAAACTATTTTGGGTGACGGCGCGGCGGGGGGCGGGCTTCTATATACATTCTTATCTACCATTTATTCTTCTACCAAAGCCTTTTATTTTATCTACTCCCTTATGTAGGTATATGAGAATCCCACATGGTTGTCAATGATCTATAGGTAATACATAATTGGATCATATACATTTCATACATTTAAAGTTGCTTACATACAGCATACTTATTTGTGTCGTAGGTATGAACAACTATTTACAGAAGGCACTTTTTTACTTTTTTTTTGACAATAATATCCGGCAGGCATACTTACAAAATCAAAAGTAGAGCAAGCTGATTAATTTCAACGATAGAGACAGTTAATAAGCATTACTTTTGATATCTCGCTTCGTTGCGTACGGTCATCAACACCACCATTTTATACTTTCCAGTGCTATCTTGGTCTTTATTACAAGGGCAGAGAGTATTGAGGTTGTCAACTCTAGTAGTGGGTGACCGTGGAAATCAAAATTGAGGATTGTGGTCGGTTGAATCATTGCGGTTTGTGGAATGTCTGATTGTGATGATTCAATTTCTCGATACTGAGACAATTGTACAGGGGTGGAATAAGGATATGATTGGTATAGTATTAATTAAGTACCTACACTTAATCATGTGACCTAATGGTCTAGGCCTTGGGCTCTTTGTCCGGAGTTCATGGGTCAGATTCCCACGGAAGATATGTTGAACAACAGTTGTTATTATTACAGCTAAGGTAATGATTTCGGACTTCAGAGGGACTATAATTTTGCAGGTTACGTTGCCGTTCAGAAAGCAGAAATGAAACATTTCTACTTAGCAGCAAAACTAGGCGCGTGTAGAAGGGCGATAAGATTCCCCTCAGGATTTTACGAAAAATCCGCTTGAGGAATCAGCAGAGGTTCAAAAGTTTGTTGCATTTTTTCTTAAATAATGTTTTCTCCAAATTGCTGATGAGATGTACAGTTGAGAATCCTGACTACTAAAAAAACCAATAGCTATAAGTCCAGTCCAGCCCTGTAATAAAGCACGGTCGCAACAGGTGCGGAGTTGCTTTCACCGCCCGCGCTGCGCCCGCGCCGCCGCCGGTACAAGCCGTGGGAGCGCTGCGTACGCGCAGGTGACCGCGCGTTATGTAACCCCTGCATCGGCATACGGCCATCGATCGTGGTACGGAGGCGGAGGCGTGTGAAGCGAGTGCAGATTTGATGGATTCTTGTCAAGGGTGTGGTGACGTGACACAGATTTTTGTGAATACCTTTTTTGCCTGTGTGTTACCGGGTCGAAATAACTATACTATCTTTCCTGTGAACATCATTTTGTAGTATGCTTTTTAATTGCTAATTCATCTGCCTGAGAGGGAGGCTTATATACATAGCTGCACCTCCAAGTCCTACCTATGAATCTCATTTTACGGTTTCTAAATACATCACTTGACATATTATTTCTAGGCAGACAATTGACAAACTGCAGTGTACAATGGCATCTGTACTCCGGTATCTTGGAATGAATCGACATTTCCTCGATTGGGCAAGTGCTATCGGAATTTTGTAAGATGGTCTTAAGAGGATTATTGTTAATGTTAAGATGCCGAGTGAATCACAGAGAGAGCGAGGAATGTCGCTCGTTTCGGATTCGGTATTTTAAAAATAATGTTGTTTCGTAATTAGAAAACCTTCGCGGATGTTTCAAGTGTTTGCGGATGATTGAACCGTAACTCAAGAATAATAGTTTCTATTTTCATTATACTTACTACTTTTGAAGTAAACATAGATACTTTAAATAGTTTCGGTTATTTATGATCATCAGCTGTATTATATTAATATACTTACTCTTTATTATTTTACCTCCAACATCTTTAGGCCTTGGGCCTGTGCCTTGGGCTCTTGATCCAGTCATGGTGTTCTATTCAATGCCTATCCTCTTTTTTCTCTGATTGCTTGTCTGGTGAGTAAGATGATTCTGTGCTTTGTAGGGCACTTTTTAACCGTCAGTCCTGGTCTCTCTCTATTATTGCCAATAGTCTAGAATATGATTCTAATTATTTATTTTTTAAAGTTAATCTGTACTGTACCACTCACCATTCTAACTGTAGCAGCAGACTGTTTGTCACCACTTGTAATTTATATCGTAAGACTAGGGTCGCCGGCGCCTCTGCCTCATATTTATAATATTTCTTGTCAGTTTGTCCATCTAGTGTGTCGCGTCCACCATTGTGTTACTAGGGCTGCAAACCTAAAGTTTTCGATACAATGTTCAATTCAAAGTAAGTGATAAGTAAGTAATTCAAAGTAGTGTGCCAAAAGAGAACCCCTTCACATTCCAGGCTGTTTATCACACACTCAAATAGTTGAATTTTACATAACATTTATAATAGATCCAGGTCATGGAACCAAATTAGCCAACCGACTTAGCTTAGGCCTGTTCGTTTTCTGAGTTTGTAAGGCCCGTATTTATAATCAGCTCTCAAGAGTGACAGCAAGTTTGAGTTCGTATCTGAAATGTCATTCCAGTACAAAATTACCTGTCAAATCCGCACTCAATATTGCTCTCAATCTTGAGATCGCTTTATAAATACGAGCCTAAGTACTGAAATTATCAACATTATAATCAGTTTCATTTATGGAAAATTCAAAGTTCATGAACAATATTTAGTTTAGTAGTATAGTTTAGGAAACCTTCGTAAAAATGGTACTACAAGTACAATACCACATTGAAGAATCAAACGCCTGCAGCCCTGTCGTCAGTAAAAGCGCAATTTTCCGCCCTGAACTCGCGCATAGTATTGTTCATTCGGCGCATGCGCGAACAGTAATTATTTCCACGTCTTACGTTACGACGACGCGACGCGCAACGACGCGTGCGCTTTTGTCACAGCGGCTTTAAAGAGATCACATACCTTTTGAAAGCATAGTTTGACCTACTAGGTAATTATTTGTATTGCTTTAAGTGTGATCAGTTTTGGGTCAGATCAGAGTAGTACGACTCTAGTGGGTAGATAGCCAAAGTAAATTTTTTCACAGATGGTTATAGAAATCAGCAAATCATTAAACATATTTAAAAACAATTTATTTCGAGAAATTGAACTATTATAATCTTAACTAAGTAACAACTGGGTATTTAATATAATAGGAACTTCCTTTGAATTACTACAAGACTCCATACATAATATGATAATTCAGACCAAAACAACATTACATTTACCTAGACTGCGTAAAACTCAACGACCTCTATATTCTATAACTAGCTTTCCGCCCCGCGGTTTCACCCGCCGCTAAAAGTTTTCCCGTGGGATTGAGTTCCCGCGGTAAAAAGTTGTTAAGATTCTTTTATTTCTGTGTGAGTGTGATATTTTTCGTAGTAAAAAGCTGATATTGCTACGCACGCGCATCGCACAGTGAGCGTAGCTTTCTAATAGTGAAAGAATTTTAAAAATAGGTCTATTAATTTTCGAGTTCAATGATGACAAATTAAGAAACAAACAAATAAACTAACATACATACACAACACATATATACTTATAACTCTTTAATTAATGTATTAGTGATGGATGATAATGCTCGAAAGAGGCAAGCACCATCCCCTATTCTTTGTTACCACGTATCTCAAAAAAGGCTGAACCTATCGAGTGGGATATCAAAAACAATGGTAGTTAAAAGGATAGTACAAAAATATATTTTTTGCAAGATTCTTTCAACCCCTTTTCGTTGATTTCTACTAACCAAAAATTGCTCATTATGATGAGTAAATTTCGTAAAATTGGTACCTATCTCGATGCATCTTATAATTTCGTTGTGCTCTTAGTTCCACATCAGATTAACTTAAAATATCAAAATAGATATAAAATTTGAGGTTTTTCCGTCATTTCTCATGGATCCCACGATCAAAATTAGATTTTGCTGGACGGGGAACTAACATTGAAATATACCCTTTCTAATAAAAAAAAGAATCTTTCAAATCGGATAAAATAAATTACGGAATTTTGAGGTAACATAGGTACATAAAAAAAAACGTACATATCCTTATTGAGAACCTCCTCCTTTTTTTTATTTGAAGTTGGTTAAAAAAAGTTAGTCTGGTTCGATGACGTTCTAATTTTAAAATTTATAATCTGTCAAATTATCAAAACACAAATTTGCTCTAAGAAGTTCTTGAATAAAAAGGTTTGCAATGGTTAGAAATCAAGAAAAAGAGCTGTTGATATTATTACAAACTTTCATCACCTATTTAGGCCCTTAAGGATAAAAAATCCAAAAACTCTGATACACTTGTCCATTAATTTTTGGTTATTAGCCTAAACACAAAATTATAAGATCCTAACTACAAAACTGACGGAGTTTCCATACAAACTTCCATCCCGTATTTAGCCCCTTTAGTGGTAGAAAATCCAAAAACGCTGAAACACGTATTCATTACTTTTAAATCATTAGCCTAAATACAAAATTTTAAGATCCTAACTGCAAAACTAACGGAGTTTCCATACAAACTTCCATACCGTATTTAACCCTTTTAGGGGTAGAAAATCCAAAAACGCTGAAACACGTATTCATTACTTTTAAATCATTACCCTAAATACAAAATTAGAAGATCCTACGTTCAAAATTGACGGACTTTCACACCCCCTTTTTACCCCTTTAAGGGGGGAAAATCCAAAAATCCTTTCTTAGTGGTAGGTTTCGTTATAAAAGGAACCTGCTCTCCATATTTCACGATTCTAGCTTTAGTAGTTTAGGCTCTGCGTTGATGAATCAGTCAGTCAGTCAGTCAGTCAGTCAGTCAGTCAGTAAGGACAAACGATTTTATAAGTTTAGATACCTTATATTAGGTAGAGCACTAGAATAGTTCTATTAGCAATATCAACAGAAGACTACTCAACTCAACACACAACACTGTCACAAATAAAAATACACTTTGGAATAAAAATTAACACTGCACCATTCCTTAAATCTCCATCCGAGATGACGAGTTTAGTAAAACTCTTTCAACTATAGTGTTTTTATCTCACGACTTCCGGTCGGCCATACTTGTATTTGTGCGTACAGACACTTAAGACACGCGCCCATTTGTGCGAAACTGCAGGTTAAATATGGCGAACTCGCGCACACTTAAGCAATGTGTGTGTAGGTACATTTACACACACTAGTATGGCTAAGCGGCAGTCGTGATATAAAACAATTCTATACCTAACTTAATATGTACAACCAGTACGCATCTACGAGAACTACGCCTAGAAAACATCTCCTCTGTTTTCCATGTTCCTTATATTCTCATAGTTATACAAAACACACTTGTCTTCAGTCAAACCACACCCGCCTGCTTGAACACAGTAGGGAACATCAAAGGCTGGAATGGCTTCTCTTCCTCTTCTTTAATCAGCTGCAGTCGGCGGTTGTTCACCACATAGGCACAGTAGAGCAAGTACACTGAAAAAAATAACATAGAAATATAGAAGTTATAAATTTCACAAGAGTGAGGTGAACTCTCGGCCACTGATTAATAAGTAGCGCCTGACAAATCTCTTTAAAATGAGTACCAGGAGCCGTTTTTTTGTATCACTCGAACGCTAATGCGCATACGAAAGAGTAACTTTCGCATGCGATTTTCATACAATTTACCATGCAAAATGTTAGTCTTTCGTATGCGAATTCGATTCGATTGGTTCAAAAATATAGCTCCAGGCTCTTGTGAGTGAGTTTGTTCTAGGTTTGCTCCAGAATCTGTTGACACTTCTCTAATCTACGAACAAGGAATTTCTAAACTTGACCAAGAGCAGACCTAATTCAAATATAAGAATCTTAATTTACTCTAATACCATCATCAGTAATATCATCTTTTAATGGAATTTGACATTCGAGACCAATGTGTTGCGGCTAATAAATCTCTTTTTCTTTGTCACAAACACGTGTCTTGCAATTTACTAGCCGCAAAACACATTGGTCTCAACTTTGATCAATAGTACACGTGGGCTGGGCTGGCAACACTGAGCTAGTTTTCGATGTTTTCCAGGAACCACTGTCAGTTCAGTACTTACAGGAGTATATCACGTAAGCGGACATGACCATGTTGGCATCAGTGGTGAGGCTCCTCTGCATGATGAGGAGCGCGTAACCGATCACACACACGCCCAGCAGGGTGAGGCCAGTGATCCAAACCACGATCAGCCATGGCCACATCAGCTTTGGACGACGCTGTGGGTAACGAATATCTTGGTGATAAAAATGTAAATACTTCCCTTCGCCTACCGAACATTTCCTAACGAATAAATAACTTTAGAGCACGATAGAACAGTAAATTGGCATTGCAGGCCCGCCACCAGCGCCATGGCTGCGAAGAGGAAGATCTTTGCATGTCAAGAAGAAGGCATAATGATGAGGGAAGCGTATGTCTAGCAGTAAATAAGAACAATATACCTGAAAGGCTCCACAGCAGAGCAGCATCCCGAACAGGCACTGCAAGCCCGCCGCCAGCGTCATGATTGCGTAGAAGAAGATCTTCGCAATATGCAGCTTCAGCATCAGGATCGGGCAGCCGTATAACACCAGTATTATTAGTGACATCAGCTGAAAAAAAAAATAGCGAGCCCTCAGTATTTGTTAGGAGCATATCCCATAAGGAGCAGAACCAATCGTTAATCGTTAAAGCACAGAATATTATTTAAACTATTCAAAAATCCTTTTAATTAAAAATAATTCTGAAAAGATTATGGCTAACATTTTAAGATGCTATTTCAAAGAGTGTATAAACATAAATAAAATTAACTTATCTACCTCTATCTACTCAGGATACCGCACCTAAAATACGTTAGTCAGTAAAATACCTACCTGACATAGACTCTTCCTGTGCAGGTAGGTTTTATCTTCCATTCTGGACTGGGAGCGAAAAACATAACATAGAATGTTCAGTCAGTTCCTTCACATAAGTATCCAGGCGTGTTATTGCAAACTAATTAAAATATTTTGAAAATAAGTAAGAATATTTTTATTAATTAATCGGATTTCGGCAGGGAATAGTAATGCCTAGGCGGTTTTCTTTAAAATATTAATTAATTTTAACTGTTAATAAAAATATTTTAATTGGTTTGCTACTTGCCTGGATACTTATGAGAGGGAATTGACTAGTAGCTGCTTCCCTTCCAAGGCAAGTTCGAGGGTTTTGGTGTAGGTGTTGCAATTTAGATGAAAGTCTAACAACCTACCACTATAACAATACACAGTTAATTCTTTTTAAAAATTGCCCTAAAAACTTGTCAGATGAGGTAAAATCTATTATAAGGTCGTTTTTGCTCTACTTATCCCGTAAGGGATACAGGCGTGACTATAATAAATAGAAAAAAAAAACTTCTTACTCACCATGCTAACAACGCTGATCACCTTCGCCCCGGCCTCCAGGCTAATGCAGCAACAGAAAGTCTCCATCATCATGCACACAATAAGCACTACCACGAACTGATACTCCAAGTTCATTAGGAGCTGAACAAAATCATAAAAATTTTGCGGACTCTTTGCGACTCAAGAAGTCAAGTTTCACGAATCTGTCACATTGTCACTTCACAAGAGAAAAAACTTCAATTCTCTTTTAAACCCAAAAGGAGGTCACATTTCACCAAAATAATTAATAGATATTGTACTTTGAATGTACTACTAAAACATAGTTATTGAATTTGTGGCGTTTACGCGAGACACGAGCGCGTATTATTATCAACCGATGGATACAAGATTGCATTATTATCTGACCAAGATTATATATAAGGACCAAAGTACTGATAACATGATGAAATCAATAACCGAATGATAATACTATGGTCATAACTATTTGAAGTATTTTAAGTGCCTGATTTTTTTAGGTTGGCAGAAAATCCCCTGGAAAATGTACAGGTGTCTTTACGCAGAAGCTGATGTCATTCGTTGATGTTTAGACTAGATTTTCCTTTCTTTATCATCATTATCTAATTCATATCACTTGCTGAACGTTCACAGCTATAAATTGGTTTTTAATAAATTCTTTTTATGGAGTTTAAACAAGAGGTGACACAAAAGTGTTCCAAAAACTCTGGTTTCAGGATAGCATTTCGTGTTCCTCAGATAACTATTGTCATGCATGGAGCTAGGGGCTTGAGCCTTGAGCTTTCAACCTGGAGATCGTATCCGATTAGGAGGACACAAATTTTATAATAAAATATCATATGATTATTTTCAGTTCGCTTAAGACATTGCAGGCTGAATACCTGATTGTCTGACAAGTTAGATAAGTCAGTGTTTCGGAAGGTATCGAAGGTATTTAAAGCTTAGCCGTCATCCCGTTCTTTCTTTTTATGGTCTTCTTAAAAAACAAGTCAGAGGTGATTTATGGAATTTAAAACTATTAATTTGATAACATACACCACAAATGAATAATCTAACCTGGGTTTAAAATCTTTTGAGACTTTCTTATCTGAGTGTGGTGATGATACTCGATAAAAATAGCAAGCAGACACAAAATTAATTAAACAGTTTAAAAGTTAATAAATAATTTATTATTTTAATCACGTTAATCACATACCTTTAAGGCGTTACATAAATAAAAGATCTTATAAATAAGTAACAAAATTATTGCTTGTTCATAGTCGTAAGTACTTAAATTAAGTTTCATAATCACATTACTTTTATAAAATTATAAATGTGTAAGTTTCGGATTGTCATTGTTAAAAGATTCAATCCATCGAGCACTTTTCGAAATCTTGAAAGAGAAATATCAAGAATTCGAAAGTGTGATGTTATGACTATGATATTTAGTTTCATGAATTTCAATGGCAGTAAAAAGCTTATTAAAGTAGTACTGAATATACCGGGTGTAAAGGACGCTGTCCCACAAACTGAAAGAGGTTACACGTTTTCTAAACGAACGAACGAATTGAGACGAACAACACCTCAGTCTTCCGCGACCACGACCCCTGGAAAGGGTTCGAAACGTAGGAAAAATTAAAATTACATAAACACAACTTACTTACTTACTACGCTGGCTCAGTGACCCAAAAAGGAACTTAAATCCGTTATAAATAGTTTTCTTAAATATGAAAGAGGTTACTCAGTCAACAATGGAATAACTTGCACAATGAAAAATTTGGCTTCCCCATCGAGGTAGTAATTTTGTATGGCGCAGTAATTTTATTGTTTCAGTTCCTAAAAGCTTTTATTGCATTCAATTTTTTTAGCAACCCCTTTTCGTTTGCGGGACACTTATACCATGAATCTTTGGCTTTTAATGATCAACTGATCTTTTTGTTCATGAAACGGACTCTATTCTAGTTTTTCTGTTGAAGATGATTCAAATGAATTGTGCTTTATCCGACGTCCCTTAGTTAGGAGTGTAATTACCATCATTACACTACGCTTGGCGGGTTTAGAAACCATTTCACAAATTGTTAAAAATATACCGGGAACGCTACTGTAGATCCTCTGAATTTATTCTCTAGTCCAATTTTACGACATCCACGGGATATCGGGTGATCGAAATCACATGGAAAAAACCGTTTTATCAATTGACTGACAACAGACAGACAATAATCGTGGACGGAATTTTGAACACTCTGTCGATAATTTTAGAATATGCAGCAAAGTGCGCAGTAGATGCTGCATCGTGATGCAATCTGTCCATTAAATCACAGAACATGAACGTGGTACAGACAATGTAGGTAGGTATGTAAATTACACACTGATCTGTTTGCGAATAAAAATAAAAAACTAAGTAACTTAAGTCGGTCAATTCTATAACCGTAAACCGTAAGAGCCCGCAAGTCACTCTCAACACTACCAACCAGTCAGGGTGTGTGTAACGGGCGGTGGTGTGTGACCTTCGTACTCCTGAAGAAGACACATGTATAATGTTGACACCATAACTATTTGTTCGTCGTTTAAACTATTCCTAACCATCGTTGTATTCTAGTACTCGGGGTTGTTGAACTGTTTGGTCATGGGCACGTAGACTTGCTTGGCGATGGCGGAGTTGCTGCGCGTGCGTCGCGGCGCATACTGCGCGTAATGCTCGTTCTGCAGTTCACGTCGCCGGCTGTTGCTCACGCACCCGAAGTAGATCAGGATCACTGGAAAATGGGTAATAAATAATTATTAGAGGTAGAATTAGCAGGGAATAGCCTTCACAGGTGGCAGCCTTGCAATGATACTGCCAAAGCAGGGCCTGACGGCGCGCTCAGATATTGTGCACCTGCCTGACGGTGCGCTCTAAATTTGGGAATCTGCCTGACGGGGCGCTTTGAATTTAGGCACCTGACGGCGCGCTATACTTGGGCACCTGACGGCGCGCTCTAAAGGGCACCTGCCTGACGAGGCACTCTGAATTTGGGCACCTGATGGCGCGCATAAATTTGGGCACCTGACGGTGCGCTCCGATTAGGTCACCTGGCGGTGATACAATGCAGCAATACTTACACGCATATAGGATGAAGACGACGACTAGGATGACTTCAGAGTAGTGTTTGTAGCTGATGATGCTCATGAGCGTGACCCACACCACGAACAGCACGAGCAGCACTGCCGCCTTCAGCCACGCCAGGATTATCCACGGCCAGAGGAAACTCGGCTGCTTCTGTGAAAGGCACAATACAATAGAAATTGGTTCATTTTATAAATGGAAATAAATGTTTTCATAGATATTCATTATTTATAGTATTGTATGTATTTTGGTGCAAGGTGCAGAGGACAGTGCAGTAGCCAGTTGTGTTGTGTTGCACTCTTGGCACCGCCCGGGGTCACGTGTAAGGTTTTTAAGGTAGTTCCTACGGATGTGGAGCAACATCGCCCTGTAACGACCACTACAAGAAACGGTGATCAGGACCCACGGCTTAACGTGCCCTCCGAACACGGAATCCATTTTCTAGTCTAGACAGACAATCAGGTGGATTTAGCCAGCATTATCCTTACCAAATCTCATAAAGTTATAAAAAGACAAATATCAACTTTGTATTCCCCGTGGGAATCGAACCTATGACATCCAGATCGGGAGCCTGTGGCTCAAACCACTAGACAACGGAGGCAGTTAAATATAAATAATGAATTTATTACAGTTTGACCTGCAAGTGTTCAAACACTGTGTTCTAAGGATATCAATTTTATTTAAGAAGTTCTTGTTACTATAACGCAACAAGAACTGTCGCAAAAATTATATGTAGCGGTAGCGTGTCCAGCCAAGTTCAAGCCAAACGATATTTATGTTTCTAAGATTGTTTCGCTACGGATTTATACTAAAAATGAATGCACAACGATATCGCGTTTTAAAGTACGTGTGGCGCCAGCTAACGGGATTTTCCGTAAAGTCGTAGTAAGAATGAGGTTGGGGTTGGGTTGCCTTTCCGCGGTTTGGTGTTGTAGTAGAACCTGGGTTTAAGCATTGTCAAATCAGGTACCAATATTTTAAGGCTCGTATTTATAAAGCTATCTCAAGATTGAGAGCAATATTAAGTCTGGATTTGACAGGCCAGTTTGTACTGAAATGACATTTCTGATACGAACTCAAACTCGCTGTCAGTCTCAAGTGCTGTTTATCAATACGGGCCTAGACATTCCCATAAGCCGAAGCTGATTGCACCAACAACATAGTTATGTAAAATATGCTAGATTTTTGTGCTAAAATATATTATGTCGTCATCGGACCTGAATTTCAATGAATATACAGTCATATTATTTTGTAGCAATAAGTTTTGAAGGTAAATAAACGGAAAACTAACATATAAGTATTAGATTAGAAAGTAGGAAATTAATACCGATATTGCTTTTATGGAAATCAGAACAGGTTTTAGTCGCCATAAAGTCCAAAGTAGGGAAACCAATGGCGCAAACTATGTATTATTTTATTACTATCCTACGCCGCGCCGTAGCAAAAGGCTACGTCTCCTTCAGGATTTATTTGCTACGGTGTAGCAGACGTAGCAGGATTAAAGAATCTATATTCCAAAATAATGAAGACTGAATTAGGTTTATTTTTACCTTGGAATTTTATGATGCTTTACCGATAGTGTAATGTAGTCTTATTAATTACGGTTTAGACAGAGTTTTTAAACCATCAAATAGCATAGCTTAAACGCCCCTGTCATTGTATCAAGGACAGCGCGATCATGGCTGACGGGGTAACGTGCCCTCCCAAAAGCACGGGTTCTTTTTCTTGACGTGTTACCCTAAAAGTGCCGTAGATGAAGACCGTAGCGCAGAAGAACTCGAAGACCCCCAGCACCGCCAGCACCACGTAGATCGACGTGACTTTGATCTCCGTGAGAGGTAGCGTCAGTGCTACATACAGGCAGTAGGCTGTCTCTGCTATCGGTACCAGCTGCAATTTGAAATAATCATCAAATTATAAATACAGATACGATAACTGTCGAAATAAGAGGCAAAAAAATGGGACCTCTAATTCATAAAAGTCACAATGGTAAAAGGCAAACCTGTGATGGCATTGCCTGGGGTGAACCAGTGAACCTTTACCACCTCAACTGATTGATGATGTAGAATTAGAGAGAGAACATTTTATATGCTGCATAAGCAGCTGCAGCTGCAGCTGCATCTCCTCCCGGGCATGCTGTAAAAACCAGCTAAGGGATTTGAGGGTTTCAGTATATTGTAATTTAGGCGATGGGCTGACAACCTGTCACTACAGCAATATACAGATCTATCTTAAAAAACCCTCAAAATTTGTCAGACGAGGCGTAACGACCTTTGTTTATAAAGGCGTGATTTATGTATGTATGCATTTTATATGTTTTTGATGTTTATTATACTTCAGGCGTTAACCAAATACAAACTACAGTGATAACGTGATTAATCGAAATGGTCAAGTTACCAGACATCCAATATAAGGTACACATCCAAGGTACCAGAATAAAATGATAAACGGTACGGTACCTTATATGGGTAACTTGTCCAGCTGAACTCTGTACCTAATCGCCGTTTGATGACAACACAATAAAATAATAACTACATCAAATAGAATAGAAAACATTAAGTATTAATGTGGTGTTTGTTTGTATAACACATGCCACAAGTCCTAAGGTCAAGTTTATGTTTACTGGTTAATCGATAAATATGTACTTAGTACATACTTCTATAGTAAGTTTGTAAAAGATTCTCGTAGATGTTAGCTTATCGTACATACAATATAACGTCACGCCTTTCTCCCTTTTGGGGTAAGCAGAATGGCATTTCAGGTTAGTTAGTTATTGCTGTTGTAGGTACTTCATCTGGCTTTTACAGTATCTACTATTTTTGACCTCGCTTACAGTCCAGCATGGTAGCTTAAAGTATATTTTAGTAAGCAATACAGGGCCCTGATTCTCCTATTTTGACAATGACAGAAAGTTAATAATTAGGAAGCTTATGGCTAATGGCGACAAAACGCTGTATCTAAAGAGTACATTGAACGATTTGTTCCAAAAGAAAAACTAAAGTGTTTAAAACAATCAATGTATAGCAAATTCGTTTTTGTGTGTTCGAAATCATTTTGACAAGTTCGAACATCGTTCATTCAAAATTGAATGAAATTTCAGAATACGGACACGATTACATGTCAAAAATTAAAAATTACAAAATAGCTTTTGACTTATTGAGCAACCCATTTTGTAATTCTTAATTTTTGACATGTAATTTTTAATATTTGACAGAATTATTAAAAGATTCTTAATTTTCTTATAAAATTCAAGCCCTTGCACATTGAATTACAAAAAATTGCAGGAAGAATGCCCGAATCAAGGTTTATCCTCTGCTATAAAAATGAAATTGAAGTTCTATATAGTTTCGGCCAAATCGAGAAAACTTGTATCTCTTTTTGAATAATTCAGTAATTATAGTACATATTACTTTGAAATGTTTCGTATAGATGCTTTAAAGCATACAAATGTAAATAACATAAGCTTTCTGTTCATTTTATAATGGAATCAAACAAAAATGTAAATAATAATATTTGAGGTTAGCACAAATACTGGCGTTGTTCAGAGTTTATTTATGTTTTGGTACATCCGCAATATCTTATTTTATAGAAAACAAGGCATTCTCCTACCAATAAGTGAGATTTTCTAGATATTTTTGTTAAATATTAACGAAGAAATTTTGGTACAGTTTTAGGGACTTTTGTACCATAGAGTAGAATACGTTACTTTTTACGAGAAAGTTTAAAATCGTTAATACCACTAAACTAGCGGCACTTTGTAAAAAAAACTTGCAAAACATTAAATTCAATTTTGAGTTATTGAAGTAACTGAAACAATTGCAAAAGTATTTAAAATAATGAATTTAACAGCAAATAGAGTACTGTTGTTATTGTGATAATTTGGGTATTAATAAGTGCAGGATAGTATTTCACTCGTGAAAAATAATTATTAGGAATAATTTTTTCAGTCGATGTTTCAAATAATATGTTCATTTGGGGAATTACTATTTTAATTACAAAAAGGCGCTAGTGTTCTTGTAGCAACGCTCGAGCGCTCTCATAATAATCATAGATACATTATATAAGTAAGTATATGGTAAATAAGGTTTTATTTAAATTTATTTTAATATGGGTTAACTTACTTCAATATGTATACGATCATGAGCGTACGAACGATCTCTCTTCTTTATTATGTCACATTTACATTACATAGATAAACACACTGATTTGAGAAGTCGCGCTAGCTCCATTTACTCTTCTGTGGATAAACATCTATAGTTTACTAGATGACCCGTTGTACTTCACTACTACCTATCCTGACTACCTATACATTAAAACTCGTCATATTAAAAGCCTCAGCCATCCCAGCCCTCAATTACCTCTCCCTCCCGGCCCTCACTTCCCTTTCGCTCCCAGCCCTCAATTACCTCTCCCTCCCGGCCCTCACTTCCCTCTCCCTCCCGGCCCTCACTTCCCCCTCTCTCCCGGCCTTCACTACCCTGCCCCTCCCAGCCCTCTCTTCCCCATCCCTCCCAATAGCTATAAACCTAAGAATAATAATAATAGCTATATAATAAACCTAGCTATAAACTCCTTGTACTACATAATCCCTCTCCCTGCCTGTCCTCACTTTCCCCTCCCTCCCAATAAGCATAAACCTAAGAATATGTACTCCTTGTACTACGTAATATAAAAAAATACGGGTTGCACTGTTGCACTTGCACTCCCGTGTAGAAGCTAAAACTCAACAGATGGCGCTAGTAGGTTTTCCAAAACGCAACTCTGGTACAATTTGTATGGGAATTTCCTCGCATGTTTTTCATATTTTCTCACTGCTAAACCTAGACTTCCACGAATAGTGCCCTTTGAAGCACGGAATCCGTTTTTTGTCCAACAATCAGGTAAATTCAAACTGCATTGTCCTAACCAAACAGGGGAGAACCTGGAAAAGTGATAAATTGGGAATCAAACCTAGGACCTCCGGTTCGGGAGACCATGGCTCAGACCACGGAGGCAGTTAAGTATAGTGTACAGAACTGAGGGAGCTCCACTGTCTTTAGTAAAAATCATTTATGGAGTTAAATTCTATATTATTTTTATACATTTGCCAATCTATACATATAATAAAACAGTAGGACCCGGTTTGTCTGTACAATGAAGGAAATTGACTAAAATGAAGTCAGGGTGATACAAGAAGACCAACAGTACACGAATTTATTTTTTTAGAATTTTTTGTCTGTCTTTCTGTCTGTCTTTCTGTCTGTCTTTCTGTCTGTCTGTCCGTTTGTCCGGGCACATCTTCGTAACCACTTGATGGATTTTCATGCAGTTTTCATCTATTGATTTGGCATATCTCAGAGCAGTGTATAGACTTTGTTTCATCGAAATCGGTTAAGTATAAAAAAAGTTATCGTCGATTTTCATTCCAATCCAAACCTACTTTATAGGTAACTTGCACCAATTTTGATGAGACTTTATTCATTCATCAATCAGGGCCAGACGGTGACCGGCACCGACGCCTCAACTCAACGTGCCCTCCGAAGCACGGGATATTCTTTCTTTTCGGTCAATCAGGCGATTTACCCTGCAATGTAGGTACATTATGAGAGGAAGAATGACCTTATTGTTCCGAAAGCCCGATAGATGTCGCTGTACGATTTTAAAACGCGGTATCGATGTGTTTTCGCCAAAAGTACTTGAGAACAATATCAGCTCGCGGTCGTCCCCTAAAAAAGTTAAAAAATTGATATAAAAGGATATAAATAATCACGCCAACTAGGATATAAATAATCACGCCGATCGACTTAGGGGGTAGGCAGGCAATTGAATCTCAGAAACTACTGGACGGATTTTGATGGAACTTTTTTCATTTAACTGAGTTTTTCTTGGACAGTAAACAAGGATATAAATAATCACGCCAATAGACTTAGGGGCTAGGCAGGAAATTAAATCTCAGAAACTACTGGACTGATTTTGATGGGACTTTTTTTATCTGACTGAGTTTTACCTGGACAGTAAACAAGGATATAAATAATCACGCGAAATGACTTAGGGGGTAGGCAGGAAATTAAATCTCAGAAACTACTGGACTGATTTTGATGGGACTTTTTTCATCTGACAGAGTTTTATCTGGACAGTAAACAAGGATATAAATAATCAAGAAATGACTTAGGGGGTAGACAGGAAATTGAATTTCGATTGTTTTTTAACCGATTTTGATAGATTTTTTTTCGGGTTATTCTTTGAGGTTTGGTTATTTGTTGCTTTGTTGTTGTTTTTAAAGTTAGGTAAGTTACTTTATTGTAAGTAGCAATGCCTCGAAAACGACAAAATCTCACAAGAATCAGTAAAGAATGCTTAGATTCTCACTGGATGTAGAACGGGCAAAACTGTTTTTATACTAAGAATTCCACTCATTTCCAACAATTTCCCGTTCTAATTTAAGCGCACACATTTTCCTAAAAGCCTCTGCTTAGCAATGACCATCAACAAATCCCAAGGTCAAACTCTTAAGGCTGCTGGGGTGGATCAAAGATCCAAATGCTTTTGCTTCGGCCAGTTGTATGTTGCATGTTCACGTCACGAGTGAGTAGCGTTGAGCAATTGTTTGTTTTAGCTACAGCGGGCAAGATAGAGAAATTCTGTGATTTAAAAACTATTTATTACTTTCGTATACTTCAATGCGAACGAAGTCGCGGGCACCAGCTAGTCCTTAATAAATTAGCACCACACACCACCCGCCTAAAGAAAAAAACTGAAAAACTGAGAAAAACTGGCAGTCAGCTACAATCTTGACTCGCAAACACCGATACTCATACGTCGTGACTACTCCAAATGGGGAAGAGAAGCGTCGTCATGCTGATCACATCCGACCTCGCTTGAACTTGCGACCAGAGACACCGACATCCACTCCGCTTATGGCTGCATCAATGTCTCCTGCGCTGCCCACACCTACTTCTGTAGAATCAGCAGTTCTGGGTTCAGCCTTGCAACCACCAGCAGTAGTCACCTCTATGTCAGAAGCAGCCGCAGCACCTTCACAATCAGAAATTCGTAACGCTCTGACATCTCCAGACGCCCCGACGGAGCCATCGCCTGGTCATACCGCCAAGGTGGCTCATAGAAGAAATGTAGGGAGGGACGAATGTTGCAACCTCGTTTTATATACTGTCCATTCCTTGTCTCTATCATTTTGTCAAGTGTGTCAATATACGTTCTTCAATACGAATCTATGTAGGTATTATTATAATATTATATTTCTCCATGGTAATAAGTATTTGGAGACAGGCAGAAGATAGTCTCCAAATAGTCTCGTATTGCTACAAAGTTCTGCAATGCAATTTCTGCTTTACGATCAAGGTGTTTTAGGGCATTTTGTGAACCGCACGCAATTTACACACAGCACTTATTGATTCTTCTTCTTTTTCTTCATCGTTTCCTCATGTCTGAGGGTCGTGACCACCAAAAGTAGCGTTGCGGGTCAAGGCTCTGCAGGCACATCTGTTCTGGGCCTGGTGGATTGCCCCCTGGGTGTTGCACTTGATGGACTGGATAGAACAGGAACTTAAATCATCTAAAATATTTTAAATTTTATCAACATTTCCCGTAAATACTCAGCCCATGACTCAGCTACTCTGCATTGTCAAAATAATTGTCATTATTGACAAGAGCAATGGCATTTTATTTTTTTTACTCAAAAGAGGTATACTTCTTAATAAAAAAAAGTCTTATGTTATTTATTAGGGTTAGTTTACCACAACAGTAACTACACACTACACAAAAAATAAGTGTTGATAAAAAAAATATTTATATGTAGGTATGTTGATGATGACAATGTGCTCTAAGCTTCCTTTAAAACAATAAAAGGGTTTTAATTGTTATACTTAAAGAGTGCCATAAATTGTATAGTATATTTGCCTGAAATAAACGTATAAAATGGTATAAAAATAAGAAAATCGGCAAGTGCAAGTTGCACTCGCATGAAGGGTTTCGTACCATTATTTATACAAAAACGGCAAAATGCGCAAGCAATATTTTATTCTGTTTTTAGTATTTATTTGTTGTAGCAGCAAAAGAAAATACATCATCGTTGCAAATCAATACTGTCTTGCTATCACGGTTCATGTGATCGGCCTGGTAACAGACAGAATATCACGTTTGTTGTATGGAAGCCCCCCTTAAATATTTATTTTGTTCTGTTATTAGAATTTGTTGTTAAAGCGGCGACAGAAATACATTAACTGCGAAAATTTAAACTCTCTACCTATCACGGTTCATGAGATACAGCCTGGTAACAGACGGACGGACAGCAAAGTCTCAGTAATAGGGTCCCGTAAGCAAAATAAATTATAATATTCATGATTCAGTGCAACTAGTGAAATGAGTGTTTTATTATAAATTAACATGGAGTTCCATCAAGAAATTAAGACACAAAGTATAACATACTTTTTCTTCTTTGTTTAATTTTATTGTCTGAGCCCCTATCAGTTTGTGTACTGACTAAAAAATAGCCCTGTAATTGAAAATATGGTTGGAAAAACGGCGCATTCCTACTTAATAAAATAACACTATATGTGAGTACAAAAACCTCTAAAATAAGTATACTTTAAGCATCCGTAAAAAATATAAATAAAATGCATTAAAATAGGAATAGTTAATATTTTCCTCGAAATGAAAAAGTTCACGGTTTTATATATGAACTCACCTTTATTACATTAAAACCTTTAATGAAAGCATCTATAGAAAATTATAATGAATGAAGATTGGAAATATGACAATAGCGAGTAGCCGAGTAGCGATGAAGTAGCAATTTTTTATAAGAAACGATTTTACTGTCCGATTATCGGATTCCTACGTCGTCATACAAACAGAAGTAATTAAACTCCCTTCAAGTTTCAGGTTTCTACAATCAGTGCTTTAGGCTGTGCGTTGATCCGTCAGTCAGTCAGTCATTCAGGACAAAGAATTTTATAACATGTACCTATAGGTAAAAGCAATGATAATTTTTGCGAAATATTTGAAGTTGATTTTATGGGTATTTTGTGTTGATATTGTTATTATAAAATGAACCTAGTCGGCAAAATTAAAATAATACAAAATTGAAAACCCTCAGAGAAAGATACTGGTACGTGGTTTATCTACCTATAAGTAAACTTTTTTATTAGATCCCCATTTCTAGCGTGTAGTGTGACCATCTATCTATCTATTACTAATGAAAAAGCTTGTTTTTAATTTTATGAAGTCTGATACCAAAACGCCACGACTTCCGACAGTAAACTTATCGTCATCTCTAATCAAGCCTTTTTGAGTGAACTATATGAGCAAAATTACACAAGACTACTAGTTCTTCGAAAAGAAATATTGTTTATTCCACTGTTGTCATAAAAACTGAAAGAGACAGTATAAACGATTAGACTCGAATTTTAACCAAAATATGGCCATAATATACGAGATTGTTTTGTCTTTTTAAGAATCGCGTAAGAATCTTCCTACACTGCTGGCTCTATACATCGCGAATATAAATTTTGTAACCAAAAGTGGAATGTACTACGCCCAAAACCGCGCAAAATTCGCCGGATAGCCATAAGGCGCACAATTCTTAAAAATCTGACGTTGTCAAAATAGCAGAATACGGGCCCAGGTTTTATCTTTGTAATAAAAAACTGTAATTTATTGCCTTTTATAGTGTTGCATCAAATAAATTGCTATGACCAAAATGTGGTGGTGGATTTGGTTAACAAATGACTCATTGTTAATCTTGAGGTAATCACACGGTACGAACCGGGACGATACTTTTACTTTCATTTGATATCATACTGTCCCTTTCGTTAACACGTGTTAAACAGAGATAGGTATATAAACTTATTGTTGTAGTTCTAAGTTAATAAAAGTAATAAGAACCTTCTTACCAGATTTAAGAAGCTAATAATCTGTGTGCCGACTTCCAAGCTCATGCAGCAGAAAAACGACTGCAATGACGTACACATTTTCGCACTTATACACTAAAAAAGTCACTTCTTAAAAAGTCACGGCCACTGTGATCACAATTCGAGTTTGGACTGTAGTCTGTCTTTGTGTTTACAAGACTAGTTGTCGTAAAATAGTGGTATAAAGGTGATGTAAACATACAGACGTGTGGAGACTCGGTCGCCGCGTTATCACTGGCACAAACACATGATTGGAGCGAGTATGCAATACGCGATCTTCACACTAACAGATAAGAACTCAGCTCTATGAGTAATGGTCTTGAGTCTTAGATAAAATTAGCGGTAGTTTTAGGAATTTAAACGCTAATTACTTGAAAATTTGTGCTTATTTGGTGTCGAGGTGAATGGTGAGGTTTGGGGTTAAATATAGCATTGATGAAACTTGTTTATGTATTTCTTTTGATTATAAGTTTCTCCATTTAAACCTTTTTCCTTCGTCATTAATTTAAACATTACAAAAAATGCATAGTAATATGGCAAACAGTTAAGAAGTTTGGATAACAAAACTAGACTACCTCCGTAACTACCTACTCCTACTACTGCATTTAAATAATAATTTTGTCATTGACTTTTCGAACTAAGTTTTTACTAGACGGTGACATCACAGCAACAAAAAAAGAAACGCGATTTTATAATCGTCTTATAGGTACTGCTTCAAAACATGTTGCTATGTAAACCTATATCATAGGTACTTGCAACCGCAAAATGTTTGCTAAAAGTAACTAAATCTATCGCATTCGTTCTTATCTAACAAAATCATGGCCACCCTATCTTATTCACAGTGATATCAGCACCACGGCCGCACGTCATTTGCCACTCGAATTAGAGATTACTAACTCATTTGTTTACTTACAAACCTGTCAAAATCCAATCTAACTAGCTCGAACTCTACTATACATTTGAGATCTTGCCTCGCGAACTTATCAGTTATTGCTGAAGAAAAGGAGTGAAAATGGGTGTGCCGATGGTGAAAAACTGTTGTTATTGTGTCAGTCTACAGACAGGTACACTAATCATTGGCTATTTGTATACAGTAAGTAGCTAGATTGTAAGAGACAGTTTTTTTTTGTTAAATTCATGTAACTACATAAGTAGACAAGCTGTTACAATAACAAAATATACAGTTATTTACGTAACTGCAATTCTTAGTTAAAACAGAACGATATCGTGTCAGACTATAAATAGAAACATAGTTATGACGTGAAGAAAATTCTTTCAATACCTACTATTTCAAGAACTCTACATTTGCAAATGCCTACAATTATTTGTAGAGCAATCACACTTTACGCGCTAAAAGTTATTTGTTATTATATTTTTGTTAGGCATTTTTACGTACGACACGTGTAGAGTTATTTTGTTTTGTTTCAGATATGGGCACTACTAGAGCTAACAGGCATGTGCCTGCTGGTAACGTTGACACCTCTAGGCAAAGAAGGGAAGGTGTCCATGCACAAATATGTCCTCTACGTCACAGCAGCTACAGTAGCAGGGATACATCTGCTATGCTCTTTATTACTGATACTTGCAGCATATAAGGTACTTTTCTAAGTCTATGTGAAATTTAACTAATTTAAGAAAAGATTATTGTTTTCATTAATACAGATGCTTTACTCAGTTGTACCCTACATAGTTTATTCTATTCAAACAGTCTCTGTTAAGTTGTCAAGTCTCTCTAACTTAAATTTTCTTTTTTCTAGAAAATAGCATCACTGACGCTACCCTGGACGATAGTGACGGGTATCCTGACAGCAGCGTTCTTCGTGATGTGTCTGACGGGCATCAGCCTGATCCTCCAGGATACGGGGGATATGCTGGGTGTTGAAGCTGTTTTTATAGCTGTACATCTGGCTAGGGCTTGTGAGTATCTAAACTTTAATGAATATGATATGGCTTCAGTAGCCGTCGTCGACATCCTAACTAACAAAGTCAGAACGGGATAGGCAGAGGCGTCTAATAACCGGACGTTTACACCGCATGCACGTCTGACATCAAAATTTTTGTTTCTTTTTTTTTACGCACGTCTCCCTCTGCTGATTTTTACAGTGTGGCCGGGAAGAGAAACAACTGGTGTATTCTATGTTACCGCCCCCAGTCCAGCATGGAAGAGTGTGTCTGATATTTTATTTATTCTTTAACTTTTCTTCCAGGTATATCCGTGTATTGCATAATCGTGGTCCACAGCAGACACAAGGAAATCATGCAAGAGGAAGACGACCGCCGCTTTGAGCATTCCGCCAGGATGTATAAGCTGGTCACCACCAATGAACACGTCCTTTGATAGAATTTTATACTTTCTAGTTTCTAGTTTAGAGAACCAGTTTTGAAATTGGCGCTTCAACTTTCTTAGTAACTTAATTTGGCTGTGTATAGGAGTTATTTGTAACTTATTTTTATGTTATTTTTGTTAAAATTAAAATAGATTTTAATCTTCAATCTCTGTTTGATTTCTTTTTCGATTTTGTTTATTTCATAACGATGCGATACAGGCGATATAAAATGAAAACGGAACGCGCTGTGACGTCATAACCGTTTGACAGCCCAAGTGGACATGCGCTTAACAGGAATCTTATTGCGTTGGAATAAGTCCTAAAATACTAACGTTTTTTCGCAAATTGCAGTACTTTAAGTTTGCCAGACACAATGTCGCGAGAACAACTGCCAAAAAATATGTAAACAATAGTTTTTCTCTCTCTTACACATGGTTTTTGCTATGTTTTGTCTCATAATCATAATGTTGGTTGTACGTCAATTGTATTGTATCTCCCGTTTTGTCTGGATGGTTTTTACGAATTCTGTGTCCGATTCTTAGCATTTAGATAACGTTTGTATTACATAGCGCATGTGTTTTATAGTCTAGTGTGATATACGTGATAAGTTTCGTAGTTTTAAGAGAAATCTGGACAGGAACATCGAGGATCTCAGTGGTTGGTGTTTTGTGACAGAATTTTGGATATTTTTGAATAATACAGCCAGCGAGAGTCCTTGGATTTTACTCAGTCGTCAGTGGGGTAAGCCTGGTTTATTAACGTGATTCAAAGAATCAAGTTCAGGGCGGCTTCAATGTCATATAAAATTTGCTTACTATGGTAATCTTTAGCTCAATTGATAACCTTTAAAACTTGGCGCCACCCATCAGTAAGCCCTTTATATTTATAAAATCATTCTATGTTCATGAAATCAATATTTCAATTAACCTAACAAACACTTAACCTAGTATTTTCTGCATAGGATAGGTATATTACAAACAAAAATGCAGCAAACTTATTTAACTATTTTTATTATATTCTGATCCTTTTTAATAGTGTTTTCCTCAAAAAAGGTATTATAAAAGTTTGTAGCAATTTTTTTTTTAATTTATAACACTATCTGTATTGATTCTTCCTGGCTGACGGACAGAGTAATGAAATATTTACTTATATCTTTTAATTAGTTGTTTATTTATTAACGTTTGTTACTTCTGTCTGAGGTAGCAGATGGACAAAAGTAACATTAGCATTCGTAGGAAATATAAGTTAATGTTTTATTACATCGGCTGCCAGGAAGGATTGACACATGTAGAGTTGTTAACAATTATAAATACTTGTAGGCTGTTTTGTGGGAACAATATACTTATTAACATTGTGTTAACTATGTATTTTTACCTATAGCCTGAGACCAAGGGCTCTGTAACTTTAAAATGTACATACTTAAAATGTAATTTAAATGTCCTTGTCAGGGTCAGCCATAAAATTATGTGCCATTCATAATAAAATAACATTCAGTTTTATATTGTGTCAGAAAATAAAATAAATGCAAAGATATATCCATTGTCGTTGGAATGTATTTGTAGGTCAAGTATAAAGGCGTTTGATTGGTTAAGAAAATAAGTTTAATTTTATTTTTAAAACCTGCTTGTGGTAGCAAATATAAAATTACAAAGAGGGCATGCCTTTATGTCATTCGTTTAGTAACGTAAATACTAATTATTAACTATTGTAATTTGTTTGCTATGATATGATAATGTGGTGTTGGAGAAAACTGCTATGCATTTCTTGAACAGCTATGACAACATTATGTCTATATCCTTGAAGAGCTGAAGATCACTTACCGAGCGCTTGCTGACTGTATGACAGAAAATGAGTTTCTTTGGGCACATTAATTGTATGATTAATGATATACCCATTGCACAGCCTGAAGAAACTTGTTATTTAATCATTTGTTAAGAAGTATCATAGACTTAATTTTTAGAAGCCGATTTCATTGTCATAGATATCATAAATTATTTCTGTCAAATTGGCTCAAATACATTTCATCACATCAACTATATATAATACCAGGTATTTGTGTCAAATATATTGCTTTGATATAACTTGAATCTCAATCTCATTTTTAATTGAAAATCAATGAAATAGAACCAATGTGACCATGTGCTGATATAGACCTAATTATTAAAGTGCTTGCTGAAAGCCACTCCATTGCCTTGACAACATGATGACATTATTCAAGGTCAAATTGTGGGCAGGCCCTTCCTAGTTCAAAAAGCTCTTTTAGTTCTGCTCTGTTAACTATGCCCCATATTGCCCATTGTCTTAAAATATTTTATATAAATAGCAATCAATATTTTACATACAACTTTTTAAGCACTCTCGATTATTTTCACTCATTATACATGCTATATAATGCTCCCTAGAATAAAAAATACATAAATGTGGCCTGTCTCTTTCTAGCCCTACTACTCCAAATACCTATTAACAAGATGCTGCCTTTGCACTACTTCAAATAAAAATAACAAAATACCATGTTCTGTTCATACACAATAGGTATAAATTTATCATATCAACAAAACTCGTTGGGTCGTTGACGCTCTGCCTACCCCATTAGGGATAAAGGCGTGATTTATATATGTATGTATGTATCACCAAAACATTTTTTTGCTTGCAAAATGCTCTTTAGTTGTATTGGGCCATAATATGATTTTTCACCAGCCAGGTGGATATTACTATTTTTGAAAATATACTTAAAAATATTGGCATAGTTCCAATGAATACTTTGGATATTAATATGTACTGCAACGAAAATATCGGATAGTTAGTAGCTCCAACTATGCTACTATTTGATCTTTGATCTAAATATACATTCAACTGATTAAGGAGTCCCTCCTTTGCATAAGACCCATTTAGAATTTGATCAGATCTTCGACCTTCGCTTCAGATTCGGAGACGCGACAGACGCTTGCTGCGAAAGCCTATCTAAAGGTGAAATATAACCACCTTTTACTAGTAATTTCGATTCGGTGAGGACATGACTTAACTAAGAACTTTCCCAACAATTATTGCCATCCCTTTCTGTTCTCTAATGATAGAAAATTAACTTACAGGTGTCAAGAGTTTGTGATCAAATTGCCCCAAAACTAGACAACCAAGCTATTGTTATGTATTCAATATTTTCGCAGAACTATAAATAAATCTTACGCTGATATGTTTGTACAAGATTTAATGACCGTAAAGCATTAACAATATGCCACATTTTAAGACTTTGATGACACCAAACAGCAACAAAGTATTTGATGTTAAATTGTTGCACTCTATATTTTGTTGCGCCTGCTAGGTACTGACTCTATTATCAAGCAAGACAAGACAATAATATTATGATCTATTATTATAGCTACGTCAATACTAATTGCATCTCCAAGCTTCTTCCCATTTGCATGGTAATCTCTTCTGAGAGTTGAGGGTTGCGATCTGCTCCATGGTTTATTCATTCACCTGGATAGCTTATCGCGCAGAAATTGTAATGTGACTTTAGATGCAAGAGGAAAAATGATAGTCCAGACTGAAAATGTAAAGCAGTGCAAGTTTACACGTTGAAAGGTGTCGACGATATTTGCTCAGATCTTAGAAAGTGTCGAAAAGTGAGATACGTCTATTTGAAGGGAAAGATAAGATACGATACTCATTTGTAGTCTTATCTTAGGTACGTTGAAAATATTCTTAAAAATAACTGAGGAGCGAACCAGCTATTACATATTAAGCGTATCAAGAAGATTATACCTAGCGAAAAAAATAGTCCACAAAACATTATATAAACTATCTAGTATTTTTTGCACGAGATGAGAATAAGTGGCGTTTATAAATACCACAAGCGATCTAGTAATCCGCCAATGAAACAAGAAGGGAGGGCAGCTTCGTTTGCGTCGCCACAAAATATACAGGGTGTAAAAAAAGTACTGCATTAGTTTAAACCACTTATTCTACTGATGATACCAAACAACTTTCCCGAACAAAGCCTAAAAATTCTAATTATAATTTTGTATAGGAATGAAAAAAAAAGTGTAATATGAAAAGAAAGAAATAATGAATTCCCCTCGGGCAGGATTTGAACCTGCAATCTTCGAAATGCCGTTCCATCGCTCTGCTAAATGAGCTAGCGAGCAAAAATAAAATAAAACTAAAATATGGCACTGTGAGTGCAAAAAAGTTGTTTGTTGTCACTAGTAGTTAACATGTGGTTCAAAGGAACGCAGTACATTGTTACACACCCTGTATAAATAGTACATCGCAGTCGGGCAATCAATGATAATGAGTGGTAGTCGCGGCCTTGAGGAGCACTCTCAATTATAACGGGACGGACCTGGACCGCAGCTGTGGTATAAGTAATGTGTTTACACAGTCAAGTGCGAGCCCTCGGAAATTCACGAACATGGTCAGCTTTGTTGGTTATTTGTTTCTTCCTCTTCAAATTCATACTGGACCGAGTTGAAAACCCTTAATCACGAGGAAGCTTCATCTATCAGGAAAAAATAGGCTTCTTATTACTGCGAATAAATGCATTTTCCCAAGAGAAAATTTCAAGACGCGGATGGCACCTGGTTCCGAAAAGACAGCTGTTGAGAATGAGAATATACAGATGGCCGGGACGGTCGATCTTATAGAAGTGCGACCTTCATATGTCGGTATATCTGGCATATTTTGGCTTCTAATGCTCTTAAAATAAAATTGTAAAAGTGTGTTACTGTTTTTGTGTCAGTAAGTCTAACGGAGCACATCTAATTTTTACTGATATTTTTTGGGGGCGCATTCTCAATATGGAAAGCAAAATGATAGATTTGGTGTTTGCTAAACCGTTTCCTTTCTTCAAAAGACTTCTTCTTCCACAGCCATAGTAGGTTTCTTTAAAAGTTAAAGTGTAGGGCAACTCCAATTACTTCATGACGCTATCCACATTGCCAATGGCATGGAAAGCTAGAAGTACATTACCCGGCCTGAATCCACAACTGACTGACTCGAATTAATGATGGTAACGACACGACACCCGATCAATAGGATTGCGAATTTGAAAAAGAAAATTTCGCAATAATTATGATGTTTGTTAAACGCTATCGCCACCTCTTACATTTTACAGCGGTCAGCAATTCGTCAGACCACAGAGCGTGGCTCCCAAAACGTGTTATCTTGTAAAAAAAATGTGCGCATCTTGTTTAATTTTACTTTTATTCCGACGTAACTGGCCGTCAGTCTGTAGCGCTGCATTATAGAGATCACAGGCTTATCTTTTAAAAATAAACAGTCGGCCAGTGTCGAGTTCGAAATTTAAAAGTGATACGTTTAATTAATTAGAATCTATCTATCAAGGCATTTACCATAATTATAATATTTTTAGTAGTAGTACTTAGTGAAGTGTGTAGTGCATTAGTTTTTTTGCTACTACAATGGCAGTAGTGACAATGCAGATAGATGATAGGCCGTAAGTACTTTCGGTTCCTGCTAAGTTAGAATTCACAATATTATCTAAATTTACTTTTTATCGTTTCTGTCCGAACCAATCGGTAACAACATTTTTAAGCCAACATAATCTACTGATCTTTTATGTAGGAAAATAACGTAACTTTTATATCCAATATTTTATTATCATAATCATATTACTCACAAAGTTTTGACTACCTAATACAGTTCGTTATTTTTAAGTAGGCACCAAACAATAATACTTATCCACATGAATCATGCAAACGGGATTTCTCGTAATCAAATGACGCAGCGGGAATTTTATGCGATATCTAAAATATCATGTATAGTACCTAGTACCTACCACAATAATGCGTTTATAGTCGTCATCAACATAAATTAAAAATAACCTACTAACTTATTATAAATGCGAAAGTTTTGAAGTTAGAATGTTGACTACTTGAATGTTTGGATGTTTGTTAATCATTCACGCTTCAACCACTGAACAGACCGGGATGAAACTTAGCACATATTCATAAAGATTAAATCCTGAATTAGTATATTTAAAACTCAACTCACCCCAGCAGAAAGATAATAAATAAATAAAGGAACAAAGAGTGAACTCTCCTCTGATGTTGTTTGCAGCCAGTACTCGGAGAAACCACAAGCAAAGATGGGCGTCCCTCATGTGACGTCATTCTGCTGCTGCTACGGGCTGGAGACAGGAGCCAAGATCATCGCATACCTCCACCTGGTAAGACTTCGTGCTTCAGAGGGCACGTTAAGCCGTCGCTCTCTGTCACTTGATAGGGGTCTTGTCTCTAATATAGAGCTCTGACACCAGAAGTTGCACATGGTAAACCTTGTTATACGGCTGGGCTGAATGTGAACCACACCCACCAGATACCTGAATTATTAATTAGGTAATCGAATTTTAGACAGCTGACGAATAAAATACAAACTTTTTCAATTGATTGTTTTTTTCTGTCTTTCAAATAGTTGGGTGTATTTAAGTTTATCAGCAAAAGTTCAGTCTGATTTGAACATCACAGCACAACAAATTCGTATTGGTATATTGAATTCATTCTTTACCAGCACAAATTCAAGCCGCAATTTGCATATTTTTTATACGTCTATTGTTATGTTTTATTTAACCAAATTCGGCAGTTCGCAGTCAGAATAGTAATTGATTGCTAACCAGAATTATTTTCGGAATAAGTTCGCTGAACTGTAAAGGTAAAGGCAACTTAACTAAATCTCAATTCAAATTATTGCCGTCCCTTTCTATTCTCTCATGTCATGATGGAAAAGGACTGCGATGTGGGATTATTTTATTTAAGTTCGAATTATAATTAGAATATACTTTATTGCACAGAACAAGTTTTTACACAGGCTAATTAAAAATTTTGGGGAGGCCCATGTCCAGCAGTGGACTGTTGTGGCTGATGATGATGATGAATTAAAAATAAGTTGTACAAAGGCGGCCTTATTGCTAAGTAGCAATTTATTCCAGGTAACCTTAACTTAAGGCACTGGAAAGTTTACGTATTGTATTACCATGATCCTATTTCATTGCTATTAAGGTATTAAATTCTAATTATAATTCCTCTCTCTTCCAGCTGGTATCAGTATGCTTCGTGGTGCTATGTTCGGTGTACGCGGCGAAGTTCGGCGCCATGAGAGGCACGGTGGAAGACTTGGGAGACGAGATCTACACCACTTACTACAAGATCACGATAGGTGTCGCTGTAACGAGCTTGGGACATGTGCTGCTCGCCTCGTGTTTACTATACGGAGTTTACAAGGTAATTTAATAAAATTATAACACGACATGAAACAGCACTTTTTCGAAGGAGCTTCCAATACGCAGCATCAAAATGCTGGAACGATGATATTCCTCCCCACGACATATTTGTAATAAATACGCTTTTAGGCGTGGGACATGTGTTTCTTGCCTCTAGTCTAGTCTAGCTTATTCTATGGGGTATATAAGGTTATAACTATCTACTGAAATAAAAACTACCTCATTCGTCTGAGCCTTTAATTTATTTCCAATTCAATTTATATCCAGTTTTATATCATTCTTATGTTAAACAAAACCTCCCTAAATACATACAATACATTCTCTCTCATTCTCATATCCCTTCTATATTTTCCTCTATACTCATGTATCATCTCTCATGTTCCAGCGAAGTACAACAGCGCTGCGTGTATGGGTGTTTGTGATGTCAGCGTTGTTCGTGCTGGCAATACTGGCCATCATCGTCAACTGCGCGCTGACCGGCATCTCGGGCTCCGGCTCAGAGATCTTCCTGCAGTTCCTTGAGGGAATACTGTTCTTTGGTAAGTCTTGTCCTGTCTTCATCATTTTGTGAGGGAGCTTTATATAGGTGTAATATTTTTTTTTTATTTTTATTTGGTACTATTTTATTTTTTATATTTTTTTTATTTGGTAGTTTCATTGAGAGGTCAGTTATCTTTTAATCTCAGGTCTTTGAAACTTGTGAGTTGTATTAAATTTTTAGCTTCTTCATTTTGTTGCTGTTCGTCATTTTTTGTCTTCAAATTATCCGTTACATTCTAAAATACCTTAAGTACATCGTAGTTAAAACTTTACTTAGTAGAACTTCTTCATCAAAAGAATTAGTAATTGGCTACTTTCCAACTAGTCAAATCAGCAACTTTTTATGAAATGTCAAAAACGCTTTTTTGTATGAAAATAGTAAATTATGACGTCACATTTGAGTAAATATTGACTAATCAAATCAATAACTTATATACTTTTAATTCGATTATTAAAATCTAAATGTGCATTTTTTTTAAAAATATGAATGAAATCCACAATATTTTTAGCCATTAGTTTTAAGTATAAACGTTTTGAATTTTTTAAGCTACCCAGTCAAGTACCCATTATTCTATTCCAGGTGTCCTATCGTACTGCATTCTGTGTGTGAACAGCTACTACCTGATGCTGAAGAGCTGCGAGGACATGGAGGGACCCACACACACCCCCTACTAGAACAAACTGGATAGCAGTCTTAACAAACATACTACAGGTACAAATACAATACAAACTTATAAGTACAATACAAGAGGGAAAGACGTTGATACAATTGTATACCGTTACGGTCAAAATGACCAAAATAAGATGCCTTATACACAAAGCCTTTCCTCCAATAGGTGCCATTAAGAAAGATAATGAAATCAATTATACATACATACATACATACATATAATCACGCCTTTATCCCTAATGGGGTAGGCAGAGCGTAAACAACCTAAACATAGGTCGTTCCGCCACGTCTGACAAATTTTGAGGGTTATTCCAGATGGATTGGTATATTGCTATAGTGACAGGTTGTCAGCCCATCGCCTAAATTACAATACTGAAACCCTCGAATCAATTATATAGATATGTATTAAGTTTGATACACCGAGTATATAACAGAAATAACACCACATAAAGTTCTATAGATAAAGGAGCATGGTAATCCTGGTCGCGGCACCAAATATAGTAACAGTTTATTGTTTAAAAAAAAAACAGAATGCCAAGCATTTTAAGCTATAGCTAATTGCTTGCTTTAGCTTTTTAAAAATATACGTTGTCAATGATTCTCAAAGTGACATTCACTTTGATATTTTAACCAATTAAGATAAGTAATTTCGATATCTATTAAAATGCAATTAATAGGGTATACGTACACCTTTATATGTAATTTAAGAGTTGTCTATTTATAAATGTTTGTCAGCTATTTTATTGATATATTTTATATCGTGCTGTATTGTTTGACAAAGGAGAAGATATGTTTTCGGGTTTATAATAGATACATTTTGGTGCTATTTTGTTTTGATTGTAATGTTAAACCCTGTTTAACCTTCCATTTTTGAAATCAGTGTACCTAAATAGTTTTGGTGTATCATTACATCACCAGGCTACTAATGAATTTGGGCGAGGGCGTTGCATGTTGGGAGATCTGGCAGAAATATGGCATTGGGCCCGATTCGTAACCATCCCGACTTAACAAAATCTCAACTAAAATTATTGCCATCCCGTTCTGTTCTCTCATGGTAGAAAGTGACAGGTATGGATTTATATTAATTAAGTCGCGTATTTTGCAACCACGAATTGCTATCATTGGCAGCCAAAGACCTGGATCATGATAGTACAAGGAGCTTTTAGTTCCTATTTTCACCACTTTCATTATAAGCGTGGTGGTAGTGGTACTATGTTCAATCAACAAGGTGACATCTCGTGTGAGGGATGGGAACCATTATTGTGGAAAATATTACGTAGATGGCGCTCCAAGTCACAGTTTTCACTTGACTCTGAGAACTTATTACTGTTTTGTGAGAACTTACAATAGGATTTTGGAATTTATTCTTTAAGTATCACCATTAAATAATAGTTTTCTATGATATGCATTTTTTGTGTAAACTTTTTTTATAAGATAGGGACAATGTGTCGTGGTTTTAACAAACATTTACGTGTTCAAGGGAAAATGCACATTTTATTACTACTTTTCGATGCTTATACATTTTTACTTGTATTTTACAGTACTTTATACTTAGGCTAGGCTTTTTGGTAGTGTGTATTGCCTATTGCTAGATATATTAAGGAGGTAAGTATGGGAAATCGGCTAAACAAGATTCGGAAATTGACTAGTTTAGTACTTTCAAAAAAGTTTTATTGATAAGAACATTATACCATTCTATTCAGTATAAAATGGAGAACAAATAGATCAAATAATAATAACATACAGTCATATAATAAATTACAGAAAAACGCTTGAGAAATCAATGAAAAAGTATGAAATAGTCACGCAGCTCTTGACTAAGTGTAGGTTTTTGAGCGACGTAAAAGCAACAATACTTACATCAAATTAATCGCAAAAGAACAGAGAACACGTAGATGGTCATTGTTTTATAATTCGATTTAAATAGCAATTGCAATTAGTTATTAAATATGCAATATAATTTGGCTCATTTTTGTCATACAAATTAGTATGGCGCGCGCAGGTCAAAATTCAACCTATATTACGACAGGCACGATGTTCCATTCTTTCCAGCGTTGCCGTTAGGGTACATTTTACACATTTGACGTACCTTTTTGGGCTCCCATGTGTAATGTGTAATCTTGCCAGTACATGTGTAATTTCTTTGAACTCACCGCCAAAATATCTCAATCAAAGAAATAAATGAGCGCTGCTGCGTATAGAGAAACGTAGAGAAAGCTAACTCATTTTATCTCCCTTGCTCTAGCAAAACTCCATATTAAAGCATCTCTTTCACTCATCACAGAAGCAGCGATCTCACTACCCAATTTACCTGGCCCTAAAATATTAGTTTACAATACATTGCTGGATGTACGTTAAGCCCGCATCACATTCCCGCGCATAGGCCACGACACGGCACCGTGTCTATCCATCGCGTACATTCTTTTCGTCATCGTTCATACGAGGTTCCCGGGTATGTCCTGTATGTTTGCTGTCGGATTTTGTATGTGGTTTTGTTTTCGACAAGCATTTATTGCCGCGATTCGCGACGAGATTCTTGCGTCGAGTGATTTGCGAAAAAAAAATGCTCATGTACACTTTTGTCACAATATGTACACTTTTTGCGGCGGATATGTGTATTTTGGGATCTCGGTTGCGGCAACACTGATTCTTTCAGTCGCCTGCGGGCTGTCAAGGTGAGAGGTTACGGCCGCTCGCATCCAAAATTCCGCCATCTTTTCTTGTATACTTACAAGGTAAAAATCAAGTCTGTCACTGCAGTGGTACCATAGAACAAAAGTAAAATAAGTATACAATAAAAAGAGGTTTTATTTCAAGCACATACCCCATAATGTAGAAATAGTTTACATTACGTAAAATAATAATAATATTATACTAGGACTTTAAAAAAATATGTAGCAATTTTTTAAATAGGGTGTTATTCTACCCATGAAACTGAACAACTTTCCACAAAGAACATAGGTTGAATTACGAAAAATAAATTGGTCCTCCCATACAAATGGTGTCAGCGGCTCGAGTCAATTTCTATGGGCGGGATATTTTATTTTTCATATTTCGAATTATTAAAAAAAGTTGTTCAGTTTGAGAAAAGTTGTTCAATTTTGAGAAAAGTTTCAATTTCCAGAAAAGTTGTTCAGTTTCCAGAAAAGTTGTTCAGTTTAAAATAAGTTGTTCAGTTTGAAAAAAGTTGTTCAGTTATGAAAAAAGTAGTTCATTTTTGAAAGCTGTTCAGTTTGAAAAAAAAAAAGTTTTGTTTAACATTGCCCTCGATTCTGGCCGCCCCATTCTTAACTAATTTTAAGATAGCGCTGTCACTTTCTTTACTTTGACATAAGAACAGGATAGCAAATAAACACATGTGTTTGACGTTCCTAATTTGACATAAGCTGCTTTAAATAAGAACCGAACATAGAGCATGTTCCTTATTTTACGTTAAATAAGCAATCTAATGTCAAATTTAAGCAATTTAATGTCAGATTAGGAATGTCAATGTCATGTGTTTATTTGCTATCCTGTTCTTAAGTCGAATATAAGAAAGTGACAGCGCTACTAATACTAATGCTGTCTCTTTCGAAGGGCATATGTGCAATATTTATGGCCGTACTGTACGTATGAGTGGAGATAAAGCATTGTATGTGTTCAGCACAATCCCCGAAATCGTTCATTAGCCGAAAAAAAGGATCATTTCGCGGATTGGCAAATTCAAAACGCGCTATTCCCAAAATGTCCTTTTATTTCGGTTGTATATCGGCCATTGAGCGTTTTGAAGCAACCATTCGCGGACTGGCAAACACGAAAAAGCCAATTGCCGAATTCGGGGTTTGGCAGGTATGTAAAACGACCAATCCGCGGAGTGGTACTGATGAAATGCCAGCCCGCGAAGTGAGCAGTTTTTGATTCAACCACACCGCGAAATGGCATAGAAGAAATGCCAGATACCGAACTAAATAAAAAAAACGCTGTCATGGGTCGTCGGGTCAACATGGGTCGTGTCGGCGGGGATGAGTTGTCAGTGCGGGGAAGAGTTATAAGTGCGGTGCGGGGTGAGTTTTCAGGGCGGGGATGAGTTGTCAGAGCGCGATAAGTTGTCGGTGCGGGATAAATTGTCAGCGCATCATAAGTTGTCAGTGCGGGATGAGAGGACAACTCATCCCCGCACTGTCAACTCATTCCCTACTGACAACTCATCCCGCGCTGATAATTTATCCCACACTGTCAACTCATTCCCTACTGACAACTCATCCCCGCACTGACAACTCATCCCCGCACTGTTAACTTATTCCCTACTGACAACTCATCCCGCGCTGACAATTTATCCCACACTGTCAACTCATTCCCAACTGACAACTCATCCCGCGCTGACAATTTATCCCACACTGACAAATCATCCCCGTTCTGATAACTCATCCCGCACTGATAACTTAACCCCGCACTGACAACTCATCCCCGCAGACATGAACCATGTTGACCCGACGACCCATGACATCGTTTTTTTTTTAATGTAGTTCGGGGTCTGGTATTTTGTCAATACCACTCCGCGGATTGGTCGTTTTACATACCTGCCCATCAAAAAATACCCATCCTCCCTCGCTACAACTGTTCCCGCGCCAGGGCCAATCAAAGCTCCCCATACAGAAAATCCTTGCATGACAAACAGTTGCTGGTAGGGAGAGAGGATACAACAATAATAATAATTTAACACATGAAACACCATAATAGTGCTATCAGCTCCCCCCACGAGCAACTGTTTCTACGCCAGAGCCAAATCAAAGTTCTCCATACAAAAGACCCTGAGCTTGTACGGCAGCCATTTTGAAAAATGGTGGAACCAGAAAACGAATCAAAAATATCGAATCAATACGTCAGCGACCTCACACCTGCTTAATTTCAGACTGATCGGAGCAATTTTTTTTTGGGCGCCATTTTGTATCCGCTATCTTGGATTTTCATGACCACTGGAAGTAGCCCTCCATTGTCCTACCTATCTCTTATCTTTGAGGAGATATTTGACTTTTTATTTTGTATGGCGGCTGGATTTTGCCTAACCCTTACTTTGACAAAATACTGGTCATAATCCAGAGAAAAATTTAGTATTTTGTCAAAATCCTGAGAAAATCCGGTGTTTTGATTAAAAAAACTGGATTTTCTTAGGATTTTGACAAAGTACTAAACTATTCTCTGGGTTATGATTACGCGCTGAATACGCGCAGAGGACGCAACTCATACGTTTAGCGAATGCAAGGCCTGCGGATCATTTTAACCTTTTCACACTATGCTTGCGTTAGTATCGCGTATTTTGTACGCAAGTCAAACGCGCTGAAAACGTGCAGAGACGCGCGCACACGCGCGTTTTCAGCGCGTTTTGCTATAGGGCAAGGTGTTAAATTGGGCCATGACTTCTTCCCTGCTAATACTTTCTGATCTAGACAAGATCTTTATTTCAGATGACAGGTGTCTAACTTAAAATGGCAATGTCTCAATAACTATCGATCCTAGAGTACTGGTGTATAGGGACAAATGATAAGCCTTGACGAGATTTACATTTCAAATGACAGCTGTCAAAAGTGACACGGTTATCCGAAATGTAGATCTCGTCAAGGCCTATCATTTGTCCCTATACACCAGTACTCTAGGATCGATAGTTTTTGAGATATTGCCATTTTAAGTTTGGCACTTTCAGGTCTGTTTAGTTGTATTGATGTGAATTATTCAAGACCGGAAATTGCTGCTTATTTTGAAGTCTTGTACCGATTTCCACCAGTTTTTGATTTCATTTAATCTGTTCTTGTTAAATAATGTAAAAATAAACGTTTATTTGATGTGTTCTATGTATAAAGGGTAGATACCTATAAATGTGATCTCTGATCAGTGTTCACTGATGTTCTACAAAAAAAATTAAAAGAGTATTTGTTTTTCTTGAAGAAAAAGGGAATCTCTTGTCGCATATAAATAAGTAAGAAGAAATATTTTTTATTTTTTTATTTTATAGTACAATACTTACCATTACCACGTTAACGCTACGTACAAAAGTGAACATGTCTTTTATGCTGAAGAATGTTCTCGGTCTTAGAGGCGCAAAACGTATTTCAATGGTACCACTGCAGAATCAACCTATGTGTGTGTGGACGGCCTGTGCCAGTATGAGTAGCGAAATAACGTCAAATTTTGACAGATTTCGAATACCGAGCTCGAGGACATAGACCCTTAAATGCCAAGCGCTTACATTTATAAAGCGCCGTAGATTTTCATATTTATGATCTTAATGATCCGTGCCAAGAAGGGTAAGATTCAGAGCAGAGTATGGGATACGTACTTATGTTAGTAATAATTACCTTTTAATAAACTAACTGTTCTTTTTGTAATGGCGGCCAATCTCTCATTGTAACCATCTGCGCGAGACTTGATAATAGTGCGAAAGTGTTTGCGCACACGATTCCACTCTCGATTTTGTTTTCTATTCCAATGGGATTGATAATATCATAACTCCAATTATGAATTTATTAGATACAGAATCACAGGTCACCAGTTACTTATTTAACTTAGCGTTTTAAGAGTAATACAGGGTGTAAAAAAAGTACTGCGTTCCTTTAAACCACATGTTCTACTGATGATACCAAACAACTTTCCCAAATCACAAAAATTTTAGGTTGAAAAAACATTTGGCTTTTCCATGCAAAGATGCCCTCCATATCTGCATTTTTTGTATGGACAAGGCAAAATTTATTATTGGCAATATTATTGCGAACTAAAATTTTTGTACTTTGTGAAATTTGTTTGTTAATATTAGTAGAACATTTGGTTTAATGGAACGCAGTATATTTTTTTTAACACTCTATTCTTATGAATGATACAGTTTTTAAAATAATGTGATTTTATAAATATTTGAGAACAGAGGCCTAAGAATTAGCAATAAGGCCGCCGATTGTACAACTTTTCTTTGCTTTGTGTTATTGTTATGTGTTTTCTTGTGCAATAAAGAATATTTGTATTGTATTGTATTGAAATAGTGCTTTTAGATAATGAAGTGTGAATATGATGTTGCCTTGTCAAGTTTCCTTCTACAATGAATATATTCAGTAAATATTTAAAATGATTCGATGTATGTGAAATGTTGTACATTTACAATGTAGAATCACTTGATACTTTTACCATATTGCATTTAGGTGATTAGAGTAAGAATATTAACAAGATCATTTCTAGAGACTAGAATAGAAAGTGATTTTAAAAATTGAAATTAAATATGGCAGCTTTGGTACCGATTGTTAAAACTCTTCTAATGTGTCATTTATTATTGGCTAAAAATGTATAAGATTTTAACTTATTTGTAATAAAACGTCTGGTCAAAATAAGATTCTTAAGTTTTTTTAATGTAGTTTAACAACCCTTTTCAAGAATGAGTGAGTACAGATAGTTCAGAAAGCCATGGATAATATTTTGGATTCACTTACAAAACGTTTCAGTCCCATCCTTCGAAAATACTCCAGGGACTGTCTGTCTACAATACCGACCATACAGTTACATTACAGGGCCTTAAAAATTCACATCGGCTATCTCTGTCGCACTTGTACGTACAACTACTGGCAAACGGCACTGGTGCCGATTCAAAATATTGGAAAATGAAGACAGGACCAAATTAAATAAAGTTAGTGGTGTCTACAACAGAATCGGCACCAAATAATTAAACCAACAATTTTAATGGCCGATTTGCAATATTTATGACCCCGTCCGTACTATACTTGTATGATTATACTTACCTGGAGGTTCAATATGGATAAAATAAAAATGCATTTGATATAGATTTACAGTGTTTATTCACCGGATTATGTTAGCTATGTCGTCGGGCGAGCTTACAGCTTACTGGTAATACGTTACAACTCTATGTAAGTACTGGTTTCGGACACACTACACGACATACATAGATTAATATGTAAAAATAAATTCCAAAATAAGGGTGCAAAGAAAATTCTACCTGAGTAAGTAGGTCTAGGTACATATTCAAAGTCCCGTAAATAAAACTTTTGGTTACATCTCGTAGAGTCTTCTACGACGTAAGCTTTAGCTTCTAAATTGTTTTTTTAGTTTTCAAAATGAAGGGTGTAAGGGACAGCTTCCCACAAACTTATAGGGGTTGCCCATCAACGTAAATGAACAGCTTTCACCAGGAAATTCTTTCAGGAAATAAAAAAATATATTTTTGATTGAGGTGGTAATTAATTTTCTATGGGAAGTAGGTAATATTTTGTTCCTGAAAGTTGTTCAGTTTCTTTGACTGAGCAACCGCTATAAGTTTGTGGGAAGCTGTCCTTTACACCTGGTATGTAACCAATTCTAGAATTATTTAGGCCGTTAATGTACATACTTATCCAGGGTGCTAGTTTAGGCTATCGACCCTGCATTAGGCCCATGTATGTAGCGTATTTTTTTTCTAAACCTTTATCTACGAAGTTTCGCATTATGCCTTTTAATTTTAACTGAGTATCGTAACACTGAATATATAAGATCCTAGTGAAAGCAAAACGGGAATGATATAATTTCTCATGAAACTGAACAACTTTTCATAAGGAACGTTATTTTTTTATATTTTTACTGTTTCTTGAGAAAAGCTGACAAGTTTCTTAAGGGGAATCATCCCCCTTCAATACAAATTGAATTTACTTAGGTACATTAAGTAGGTACATGTTTACTACGTGTCGTTACTATAAGTTCATGACTATGCAATGTCGTCCAGTGTGTATTAAGTACAGGGGTTCAATAACATTTACAAGACTTAGTTGCTAATGCTGAGTCAGCAATACTAATACATCTTGAACGTATTTCATTATCGCTTGGTTCAACCACAACATAATGCACGGTCCCTATTCTCTGGGCAATAAAGAACACTTTTGCTTGGAAAATGCGACAAAATGCAGTTGAATTAGGTTTTTTGGAATGTTTTGGCATTCGATGTCTGTTTTCGATTACAGTATGAATTAATAAACAAATATTGCAAAGGCAAGAATGTGACGGCGTAACACAACTTAAAATTCGTTGTAATTTAAAATTCCATTTAGTAACAATATATTTTAAAATTTTAGTGCCAGAAATAATTTACAAATCTATCTGTTCACTTCGCAACATCTTCATAATTTCGTAAATTGTATTTTTTACTTACAGACGAAATTAAATTATTTAGTACCGATAAAATTATTCTAATTCGATTTACAGAGTCTTTTCTTGCCTCGAAGTCACTTACAGTCCTATCACGGGGCACAAGTTATCATAGAAGGAAGGTACACAATACTCTAAGTGCAGGAAACTTTATACAATTCTAAACACAACGCTACACAGATAAATACTTAACTAAAGGTATTGCACGAAAAAGGGATTCATTTAAATACTCTTAACATTAAAATGTACATAATTACACTTAAGTACCAACTGTTTTTGAACTTAACGGTTATCCTGGAGCCATTAAAATTATCACGTCACTATTGTCCAATCCGTGACGTGCACAATAACCAATCATCGGCGTCGACCAATGAGCGCGGAGATGTCGTGACGCTCCGCCAATGGCGTTAGAGCCCATCGTCAGTGTCGAACAATGGGAGCGCAGGTGACGTGACGTTCCGCCAATGGCGTTAGAAGAGCGAATGCGCGGGCTGTCAGTAGAGGTGCGGCGCGTGCGCGGATTGGTCAAGCGGCTGCTCAGTGCCGACGTCGATATCGCCGGGACCGTCGTCGTCAGGGTTTGTCTGCGCTCCTGGTGTACGGGACATGCCTCGGACCTGGAAGTCAAAGACAGAATGTTTGTGAATTGCAATAACGGGTAGGTACAATAAGAAGGTAAGTAAGATAAGTTAGGCCTGGTGCTGCTGCGCTTTGGCCCGCAGACACGCGATGCTGTTGTTCAGGGTCTAGCTGATGAAGAAGAGCATCTCTAACCTGAAGCAGCAGGTTGCTGGACAGGATCCTGGCCTGGTGCTCCTGCGCCTTGGCCCGCAGACACGCGATGCTGTTGTTTCTGAAGGCCTCAGGATCGTCGTAGCCCTCTCGAGGTTCTGGTGATGCTCGGCCTTTAGCTGATGATGAAGCCGTCGTGCTGCTTGCTGGAGAGCTTTGGGGCTGGAAGTGAATGAAGTGATAGATTGTTAAATGATAGTTATTAATTTTGTAAACTCTATGGAAATTGAATAAATGTGGCAACTAAACAACTGATCTAAAAAAAAGATTCCTGGCCTTTCTCTTGACTTCAGTAGAAAACTTAAATAGAAAAATAACCTATCAACCTTCTCAAGGTCCTTCTCGCCTTACATTACAGCATAACTGCCCAACAGCAAACTGCGTGCTTCAAACTTACTTTCACAGGCTAGAGTTTAGAACGAATTTGAAGTAGATGTCATCTAACATACCATTTTTTTTAGGTGACGTGAGAGACTATATTTTCATTATGTATCTTATCTAGCATACCTGCTGTTCATGAGGCTCATGATGTCTGGGGGAGACAGATCGCGATGCCCTTTCAGGCTCCGGATCAGACCCCTCGCGTTCAGACCCTGACTCCTTCAGGTGTTGCGCCGCCTCTATGGACTTGCGATGCATGCCTGCAACAATTCGAAATGAGGTTTAGAACAGCGGCAGTCAAAACAACTCTTTAGATGACATATACCTATAGTAGAGGATCATTGTTTTTCCATTGGTTTGGAAAGTGTAGGTGGATAGATAAACTCAATTATTATTTTAAAGTGGCAATATAGTGCCCTTATAAAATTATATCGAAATAAATTGTTGCGTGTAATTTTTATAAGAAAAAAATTTATGATTAACTTTCACACTGAAGATGACCAGAGATGACCCTCAGTAGTTTAAACGTAAGTAACATAAAGCTTCATTTGCATCAAAACAACATTGAAATATTTAATAAGAAGATTGAAAACAATGCCTGGGATTTCGTGAAATATTTTCAGTATGCAGATCAACAAAAGCAAACCAATATATCAAATCGAGCGCATTTTTGCTCTGATGGCTTCATCTTCGCCCATTCTTCTTTCAAATTAAAATTAATCCCGCTCCCAATAACTTACATCGGCACGCGTCTCCCATCCGTCTCTATTAGACATTACTCCGTAGGTCTAGTCTAGACCAGATCTGAGCTAGGTCTACATTCCTGAAGGATGTGTCGGTCGGTGCATTCTGCATAGTAGTGCACTCTCATTACCATTTTATGTGCAAGACGTGGCCCTGAGCGTGAGTTATTGAGTTGGAGTGATGTATGGTGATGGAAAGCATTTCTTGTGAGACGTGGACTGTAAGATTCCATGGATTATTCTTTTAAAATTGCGTTTCATATTTAAGATTATTAATCAGATTTTTGACAAAACATAGTTCTGTATTTGCGCTGCATTTTCTAGTGGCTCTGAGCCAGTGGTGACCGAGGTTGTGACAAGGGATCACCCGCAAACCTGAAACGCACTGCACTCCTATACACCGGCTGTACGAAAAAAACTCCTTTGCTACAGACTCTAATCGGACTGTACCTAATCGCAGAAGGAGGAAGTTCCTAGATAGATATACCATCCCATCATTACCAAAGTTTCTTGTTTGATAGTACAAATTTTGTAATAGTTTTCGTCAATTATAGGGTATCAAATGGCAATTAAGGTTATTTGGGCCAATTTGCAATGCATGTGATGTTTTAGCTTTTAAGTTGCAATCGTCGAAGGAAACAGAAGAATGGCTGTATGGACCACACACCACAGCCTAAAAATAAAAAATAAATAAAAGCAAGATGGCGCATGCGCTTCCGCTAGATTAATCGCGCGCGCGTGTGAGCATGCTCCATGAAATTAAATATAACTAATTCATAAAAATTATCTGTGCACATAAATCTGAGTGGTTTTGCTTATTTTCGAACTGATAAACTCTAAAACATTTTGTGAAAGTGAAATTATGCCCGATGGACTTTCTACACAATTGAACTGGATTTGCAGTGTGGTTCTTGTATTTATCTACAACTATTACGGCTAAACCCAAGTAAGTTTTCCTTATTTTGTACCTTATCATCTAGAATTTCATTTGTATTGTGAACTTGTCCCGAACCAGCTTTCTTCGCATTTTGGGAGGTCATTATTAGGATAATATTTTCTAGTTGGCCATACCAAAGGTCCTATAAAAACCTGTAAAATTATTTATAAATAATTAATTATTTATGATTCAATCTTTATTACCTCTGTAATAAACTCTATGATTTTGCCTCAGTCACAACCGACACTACAATCAAGAGTAGACACATAGCATAAGGTAATGCTTTTTTTAAATCGGTTAATCCATATTCAATATTCTCCTGAAACCCTAGTATCATCCAGTTCATGGAATGCAGACAAATCAGGTGATTACTGTGGACTAATGGGCTCGCATGCTAATGTTCATTGTCCGGCCGGGGATCGAACTCCGACCCTCGCGATCAACACACACCCTAATTTGCTGAATGGGCGCATTGGTCAGCAATACTGTTTAATTAAAGAGAGATGTTGAATTATGTGAGGAATTTGATGCGTTCGTTTAACGTAAATTATATTTAGCCTATTTTATAAATATTTTGAATCATAAGTACCTAAATGTAGCAAATTGTGTGAATGTTGATTTGACGGCTGACAGGGATGAATGGAAGAAAACATACTGCGCCGACCCTAAATGGGATAAGGGCAAGAGCTACTCCAACTATGATAAAAACAACTTATCTATAAAGAACGAGATCTGATAATTTGGGCATGTTTCAATTTTTTATTTATTCAATCACAACGGCGTACCAATTACAGAAAAAGAAGACTGCGTGACATATGACATTGGAAATGCGACAGGCAACCCCGATTTGCCTAGAAAAGGAGATAAAAGCTGCAATTCAAAAAGATTTTGCTGACAATAAAGATGAGCAAGTCCATATTTATGAAACGATCTCAAGTTTGAGAGCAATATTCAGTTTAAAGTTGACGGGCCGTTTTGTACTGAAATGACATTTCTGATACGAACTCAAACTCGCTGTATTATCCTGCCTTACTTGCGAATTTAGCTACTCAAAATAGCGATGCGATTTCGCATTTCAACACAAGCGCTACACTTCCGCGGTATCGAGATCTTTTCATCTTACAGGCCCGTCACTGCACGCTGCAAATAAAACCACATTGCAACCTATATACCACCCATATACCGCTCTCAACCGTGTCGTCTGTCTGCCGGTCGTAACTCACCCGCTGATTAGTTATGCAAGCCTGGTACTGGCTCCCGACGCCGGCACTAAAAATCTCGTAAAAATACTACCACACTGATATTAAACCACCCAGCGACTAGAATGATGTATGAAGGAAATGAGAGCCTCCACCATTCAAGGCGTAAAAACAAAAATGTGCCAATACAATGCGGACCGGAGAATATGAACGGACATGCTGAATAGTCCGAAGATTTGGGAAGATTAATATTTATGGCACTAAAAATCTCGTAAAATAACACCCGGGATGCAATATACAGGGTAGTAAAAGCAAAAACACACATAAGATCATAATATATTGTATGTATGAAATATTGCATGAATAAAAACAAAACATGTCATATAAACAAGATTGTAGATGTAATAAATATTTATGACACAAAACTCGTATAACATTGCATGTAATAATGGAGATTTTTATTGCTAAGTTATTGCGAAAGGATATACCATAAGGAAAAAGTCTAAAGCAATCTTTAATCTTCTTTATTTATATATTCCTAATGTTGCCTGGAAGAAACTGCTACTTAGCAGTAAAGCCACCTATATATTGCTATTTATAATATTTCGTTGTCTTTGTTTTTTTCATTGTAATAACGTATATTATTATTATTATGTATGTTTTACCATTATCTCGGGACTATAGAGTCCCGGACTTTTGGGAGGCGTGCGTGGGGCCAAAGCCAACACGTAGAGGCCCTTTTAAACAACTTTTAAATATTATTATTATTATTATCTTATCTCTTTAGTTCAACACATCTCCCCTGACTATCCCACCTGTTATATTTTTTGTGCAGTGCAGGTAAAGTAATTTGATAAATGTTCTAGAGACATTTCTGCGTTCTTCTCATGATAGATTTAATTTTTTTGTATTTACTTACGAATAATTTTTTAAAAATGTACAACTTTTGACATGGTCTTACGACTCTACATTTGCATGGCAAATAATTTGGTTAAAAGTGTGATACTGACATTTGTTTGTGCAACATCTATGAATTCGAACCACATTCTTTGTGTTACTTGTTGCTGATTGTGTAAATAATTAGTATGAAGTTTATCCACAAATATGCCCGTTCAACGTTACCGTGTAATAAAATAGTCATTAGCAACATAGATTCGTCTAATTTCCCTCAACCTCACTGGATCGCAAGTGGCACAACTTTCGCCATTAGCAGCCACATGGAGCAGTAAATCCTGGTGATTTAGGAGCAACTGACCAGCTCGTACCAGGAGTGCAGCTAAGATTGATTAGGACAAGTAATTCTGATGATGGGCTAAGTTTGAGACCAGCAGCTTGAGACCATTGGCGAGTAGCTTGAGTGTTTAGAGGAATTGCAGATGTTTGCGTAAACTAGGATGCAAGTAGTAAGTTACCTACCTACTTATTTTTTTTTAGTAGGTTCTATTAGTCATAAAATTCTGTTATTTAAAACTTTGTAAACATTACTCTAAGAGTTAGCTAGAAACATTAATGTGTCAATCGTTAAAATAGGTTTTTATAAAAGCGCTTTCATATAATTTCTTGTATCCCATATATTTGATTACAGATAGCGTAGCGTAGCACCAACACATGTTCAGTAATTTTCCCTTTTTTGATCTGTTCAGTACAAGCACTTATTACTACTTGACTTAAAATGCATTTTTGCATTTTTTAGGCTTTAGATTGCTTAAAATTTTGTGCTCTTATAACTCGTCACAAACCAATTGGTTTCAACATGTTAAGTTGAAGCGAATGACAAAATCAAAGTCAAAGAGCAGCGATTAGAAGCTCTCTCGTATTAAATATCAAAAAGAAAGTGACTTCATCCATTAAAATACTCTTCAAGCCGTCTCTGCTCCAGCTTTCATCATCTGTAACTTCGAAAGAGCTTTCCGTAGCGCAAAGTGCAAAATTCGATGATTTGGCGCGCGGAGAGTGCATTTTTCACTCAAGATAATGTTACTCACATGAGCTACAAAGCAAGGGCATAATAGGCAGATAATTCTATAGCATGCTTTCTCTCTCTCTCTTTACGATACAGTCAAGATGCATTAGATTCCATTTGTCAGTCTATTAAGGATGCTCGCTCCTTTAGACCGGCACTCACTCTCTGGATTGGATAATGGATCTAAAATGATAAATCGTTACTTTTGATGTTTTTTGAAAATGTTTAAAGGGTTACTTTGTGTTTAATGTATCATGATTTCGTTGGGTAATTAACTCTGTGATTTATTTATGAACTGAACCTTTAAGATTGAAGTCAAACTTGTAGGTAAATGTGCAGTAAATCTATTAATTAATGCAAACTCTTTCCCTTTTATTAAAGTTATTCTAAATATCTGTTTTATGTAAGTTACGTAATTATCAGACCCTTAATTAAATTTAACAACTATTTTGTTATTGATAAAAAAATCTGAATAAATTATTACTTATTTAAATAAATTATAAGGACTAATCATAAAGTCTGTAGCAGAATTACAAATGATCTGTAATTGTTTAATTACAAGTTGTTAATGATTTAGTTATATCATAATCATAACATAACTCATAACGAGTTAACTGTCAAATTAAATTGAATGATTGAAATATTTTTAACCATCTAATTGTTATATTAAATCAAATGTTTCAATAAAACAATTGTAAGTATTTTGTTAATCTTATATAATAGGATTATGAAGCGGATAGAAAAATGTTGATTGATTTAGTTAGTTATATTATGTACCTGACTTAAATGAGCGAGACTACCTAATTGCAGTAAATACTAATGTTATACATGAGAATATGGTTATATTATAATCAGAATATTTTTTTACGTTTTTCGGTGGTTTTGTTTAAGTATTTTTAAACCTATTTACATTAATATTTAAAAAAAAAATTGAAGTCAATTTCAAAATATTTCAAATCACAAAACTACTAAAAGACAGATCACCAAAGCGCATATACCCGATCCAATATAAACTACCGTATACCTAAACACTACATCTATAAACACTCAGGTGAAAATAAAAAAAAATCGAAACGGCACCTGAGCGCCCTAAGTACATAATTAATATGTAAGCGCGGCGCTGGCCGCCCTCAAATCTACGTTAATCAAGGCTTAGACAATACGCCGCCATGTTGCTTCCCCCCACCCCCCGCCGCCGTCCCCCCGCGCGGCCCTTACTCCCCCCTGAGGCAGGGAGAGGGGGGGACCTAGGCTCTATTCAGAACCTGGCATTATTTTACGCGCTGACTATAAAGTAGTGTTCATTTAGACGTATTGATTATGGAAAGTGGTTTGAGTTTGAGGTGAGGGTATATTTGGTCGCGTTGTTTGTAAACAATAATTTCTGTGTTATTACACAAAGGGGTAAGCTTTTTTGTGTAAGAAATACATAATGGTTGTCCGTTGTATATAATATAGGCTGTAGTTTTGATTTTATAGCTCTCGTAGCAAATTGCTACGAAAGTGCTACGTATCGTCTTCCTAATATTTTAAATGAATATAAATAAAATCTTTGTTAATAATTTAGTATGTTACAACTTCCTTAAGATCATGAATATCAAGTATTAATATTTTACACATACTTCAATTGATAAATAATTTATTTACCTTAGAAACAATCGACGACCGGCGCCTTAACATGCCCTAAACGAGATAAAAATAGTTGTACTAATTTATATTTGTCAGACTATCCAGTGATTCATTCTACATTCTCCTAAATAAAATAGATGATAATATCAGCTCTGGGTTCATCGAGTAGTTTGTCGACTCGAAAACCCGCTCGCTAAGAAGAAGAATGACAACATGTTTTCTCCGTGGAAAATGAACCCACGATCTCCAAACCGTGAGCCTATAGGGCTAAGACTATCAGACCAAACAGGCCAAGTTACACTAACCAACTCTACAAAGTGCATAGAATATTCTCCAACGCAGAATTTCAATCTAAGGCGCATGGCATACAAGAAGAGTCGAAGCGGCAGCGAACAGTTTTTCTATAGAAAACGTTAGCGGCTTCAAAATTGGTGTCTTGGTGACGTAGATATTTATAGAAAATCTGTCAAAAGTGGCGACCTCGACTTTTCAAGTATGCCACGCGCCTTAAACCCCATTTCACAATACAGAGAAACACATTTGTTTTCCGACACTATTCTCCGACGCCGAGATAAACAGACCTTCTCATAAGCTGTCAACGACGTCTTGTTTTCCTACATTACCACACTACCATCTACACCCCTAACAACCCTTATATTCTAGACTATAGAGATCAGATTGCAATACTAGAGCTTCACTAGAATGTTGTATGTTTGTGGAGGAGTGAAAAATGAGCATCTCTCGTTGGTGGATTAAAAATTATGTCGTGTCTTTGTCTCGACACCCCGGGCTTGCTGCACCCACGACAGTAAGACACACCAGATTCTGAGTACACCTCTCGAGCATGGGCTGTCACACACACATTTAAAGCTATTGTAGCAACACATATGTGAGTTTCTGGCATTGTGGGTTGTTTATTATTTTCCTCGGGGTTTGGCTGAGTGCTGTACTTGCATGCAGCAGTTGCTTAAGATGAGTTATTAGGTAGACTTGCTATATGCTAGCAGATTTCTACGTTTAAGAGAGGAATAGTGTATGTTTCTTCGAACAATCATATGAATCAGATTTGAAGATAAATAAAAAAAATCACGCCTTATACCTTACGGGGTACGCAGAACCCCAACGATCTAATTAAAGCCGCGTCTACCAAATTATTATGAGAGGTAGGTAATTTTGTGTATAATATCGACGGGTTGTGAGGACCATTTTCTAAATTTCATTTTAATATATGCTTGTTCAGAATCAGCTAGTTTATTCTACGAGTACCTATTCTTCTTCTTCTTGCGGTGCCTCTCCATTTCTGAAGGTTGGCCGTCAGCTCCACATATTTTCTTCTGTCTCAATGCTACGAGTACCTATGCTTGCAAGTAATAGCTATAGGTACTATAGAAGTTTATTTACTTCATACATATTACGCGAGAAGCCTACAACTCAATTTAAATACCTATAGTATAAGCAAATCATGCAGATGGATGGTTTTGTTCAAGAGTCGGCTAATTATGCCCTCATCAAGGTTTACTTGAGGTTATTCAGTTTGTCAGAGATTAGTAATGTTGATGTGACTCACCAGGGGGTGCTGGTGAGGCGAGGAGTTGGCGCTACGGGCCTGAGGGCGAGCCCCCCGCCACCCGGGACTCTTGAACAAAATCACACCATCAGATACTTTACAAGTCTCACCAGGGTCTCATAGGGCCGCAATTATAGTTGAGACTCAGAACCGCACTCGGGAGTCGATCAAGCAAGTCATAATTAAACTTTTACTCAGAACTTGAGTAGCTTGTTAATTTATAAACGCAACCGCACTCAAATCAGGTACGTATCAGCTAAATCGAGTTCATAATCGTGAGTCAGTCTTTTTCTTCTTCTTTTAACTTATTTAGCTATTGCAACTGGCAAATCAGCCAGTGTCAAGGCTGCTTTCACCAGATTTTCCTTAGTTTGGCTAGGACAATGTAGGCTGAATCACTTGATTGATGGTGTTAAAATTGTTTTTGACACCCTGTATAACTTCTCTATACACCCCGTAAAGTTGATTTTAACACCCTGTATAACTTCCCCATACACAGAGTAAAGTTGATTTTGACACCCTGTATAACTTCTCTATACACCCCGTATAGTTGATTTTAACACCCTGTATAACTTCCCCATACACCCCGTATAATTATTTTTAACACTCTGTATAACTTCCCTATAATACACCCCGTATAATTGATTTTAACATCCTGTATAAATGGCGCAAAACACATGGCTGATACGCACTTAATACGTGACTAGCGACACATCCCGAGTGCGCGCCCGCGTTCTAAATTTGAATTATAATGTTTATAAATTAGGAGCGACTCGGCTGAAGTCTGAGTCGTGATAGCGTACCTAAGTAGGAACTATAAATTAGACTGAGTAAGACAGGCGACTTAAAACTCTACATAAAACTAGTATCAATTTTGAGTGACTTTTATAAATACAAGCAATAGACCTCTTGGTCAAAAGTGCCCATTGGCCAAAGTTATCAAAAAAAAGGGTACAAACTACCTTACATTTTTTTTTGATTGATTAACTTTTGCCACATTATTGATTTAGAGTTTTATCAAGTGATTGAATAAATTACGATTTTTTGATACCACCTACCTACGTCTTTACACAGGGGCGGAAATATATGCAAATTGCACTTTGAGATACATTCAATACATTACCAAAGTTGTAAATAACTAGACTTACCTTACATAAGTCAGCAGACATTATAATGTCGTACTTTGCTTACTACCACTTTCTATGTGAGGTTTTTGTAAACTATCCCCAATTATCTTGGTGGCCCAAACGGATACCACTGTTGCTTTGAAGTGACACTGATTGCACTGAAATACAAACCTAAAAGCCATGGCATCACAGGTTCATCATTCTTGCTACTCTTGTCGCTGTTCTGGCGATGATGTTGGTCTACAACAAAAAGAAAAAACTGGTCTACGCTATGTCATACATACCCAGCATCCAGAGCACTGCAGCATGACTATCCTAATACCCTCAAAAGTCACCTCTCAGAATAAGCAAGCTGAAGTAGCAATGGGCCGGCCATGTATTATGTCACTGAATAGCAGCAGAAGAATTCTTGAAAGAAGACCACTTATGAGACACGCCTAGGATTGTTGGCTGGCAGGAACTGGATGCGATGAGCCCAAGACTAGGCCCAGTGGCGTTCCTTGGGAGAAGTCTATGTTGATTAGTGGACTGAAACTAGCGGATGATGACACTTGAAGACATTCAAAAGAATAAATGGTGCACCATGGCCCCGTAGAGACCGTATCAGCTCGTCAGCGTCAATGATACATACCTAGGAACTAGGGTTGTTCTCCTTGGCATTCTTGAGGATGGTCTCTGGTAGCGGCGCACTATGGCCCCATAGACCGTACTCTATGATTGTGGACCAACTCGTCAGCCTCATGATGCTACATACCTAGTAGCCAGGGCGCCACAGCGTCGTTCTCCTTGGCGCTCTTGAGGATGGTCTCTGGTAGCGGCAGCGAATGACGCACCATCGCCCCGTAAAGACCGTATTCCGCCATGATGGTGGATCTGCCCCAGCACTTCTCAGTCTTGCGCCATTTCGCTCTTCGGTTCTGGAACCACACCTGAGGGCAAGGAGAAAAAGATGAGCCACTTTTATTGGGGAAATTATTAGCTAGTACGTACAGGCCTTTATGGGCACCCAGTGTAGCATGGAAGTGACGTTTGTATTGAAAATATTGGTGAAATTCATGATCATAATGTTTTAGGTTGTATTCATGAAGCGATCTCAAGATTGAGAGCAGAATAGCCCAGTATATAATATCCCTAAGCCCAAAGTTAATGGAATTATTAACACTATGCAATTACATATATAATAGAGTGTTAATTCAATTTACTTGACATTGATTCAATTCATTTACTTTCACTGATTTATACTTGCGATTGTTGGCACTTGGTGAAACTCCATTGTATAATGTTGTTGTTACAAATGTTGTTGTTAAAATTGTGAAACAAGTACAAGAGTTTTTATAACAACAACTACATTTTCTCATACAAAATGACCACTTCATTCAGTTTAGTAGTCTGACAGAATTTCCTGGTGAATGTTGATCAGACTCTTAGGCTCGTATTTATAAAGCAATCTCAAGATTGAGAGCAATATTAAGTACGGATTTAACAGGCCGTTTTGCACAAAAATGACATTTCTAAGAAGAAAAATAACAATCCTGAAAACTCTGACACCAGGGTTTATCAGGTTGATCGACTCGAAACCCACACGACAGTAGAAGAAGAATAAAGAAAACACGTTTATTACTTTTTAACCTCACCACAAAGAACCAAATTAGTATCCCGAAGGAAAACAAGCCATATTTTTGTATTAGGCACATTCCCATTATCTGGTATGTAGCTGTAGTAACTAAACGCAGAAAACAAACCAATTAGTGGGAACAAAACGCGGGTAAATTAAATTTTCAAATTTGGAACGAAGCTCCCGCCCGTAGCCAGCTTACCAGCTAGGGTTGGCGACGATCGACCAACGTTTCAGGTACTTGATAGGTTTGGAACATTTTTATTTTGAGTTTGGAAGGTAGTCAATTAGTAACTGTAAGAGTCTGATCAACATTCACCAGGAAATTCTGTCAGACAGTAGTCTAAACTGAATGAGGTGGTCATTTTGTATGAGAAAATATAGTTGTTGTTATAAAAACTCTTGTACTTATTTCACAATTTTAACAACAACATTATACAATGGAGTTTCACCAAGTGCCAACAATCGCAAGCATAGATCAGTGAAAGTTGTTTAGTTTCGTTAACTGAGAAACCCCTATATAAGTTTTTCGGGAAGCTGTCCCTTATAATCAGTATAAAATATATACTAAAAATAATACACACTAACGCTACCACGTTCTGATTTGAGAGAGTCAACCCTAACAGGCCACAGAGAGCGTCGTTCGCAAAACAGTTAATTTCTAATTAAATTCGTTGATTAAACTCGATCCTGCGCAAATTAATACTTGCGTATTATGTTGCCAACGGTACCATTCATGCTGCCGACTGTACATATGCAAAGTGGCAGGTTGTACGAGGGATTATATTTTAGGTCTTCGGAGGTTTAAGGAAATACTCCTGTCATGTTATTGGTATATTAATAGATGTGTAAGGACTCCATGTGCAATATAGGTAGTACTATAGTATCTTCTAATCATACTTACCTAAATTAATATAATTCGATCACAGTAAAATGGGTACTTAATTTAAAAAGGCTATTCTAGGCGAAAGAAAAAAAAAAAGATAGCGCCAGCTGCTTTTCCTCCCGGATATGCTGTAGAAGTCAGCGAAAGATTCTAGGGTTACATTAAGGATCGTATTTATAAAGCTATCTCAAGATTGAGAGTAATATTAAGTGCGGATTTGACAGGTCACTTTGTATTGAAATGACGTTTCTAATACGAACTCAAACTCGCTGTCACTCTTGAGAGCTGATTATAAATACGGGCCTTAGTATAGTGTATAGGGTGTTGGCGATAGGATGACAACCTATCACTATAGCCATAGACATTTCAATCTAAAATTGCTCAGATTATCTACATGAAGTGGCAAAAACGCCCTTTACTAGAAATGTTATGCTTTGCCTGCCCCTGAAGGGATAAAGGCGTGACTTTATGTATGTATGTATTCTAGGCATAGTTTTACTATTTATTTATTGAAATGCTATTCATAACCAACAACCATCCAGCAACTTAACAGTTCAATAAGTTGTATTCACCAACAATAGCAAATCTATCAGAACAACCGAGAACAATCTTCGCAATTATCTTCCAATCTTTCTCACAATCCTCTGTTAGTGACTGTTACCCACTTAAGCCTGGCTAAGCCTGGTCCACACTCGCGTGATTGCGGCCTAATCTCGCGAGCGGTAATCACGCGCGGGAATAATCTCGGGGACAATGTCGCGTGATTGTGTGATCAGCGACCAGTCGCCTGTGGGTAATACTGAATCAGTAAGTACTCGGGATAGCTTATTGTTTTCCTTATAGTGGAAATTGACTGAGATCTTAGTTGCTCCCTGGAAAAATAGCAAATTATTTATTTGGAATACAATGCTTAACAACCTTGTTAGTAAAACATATAATTAAATTTATTTTGTTCCATTTTTGTTTTGGCTGTAGCAACGAGCAAATTTTTTTACACTAAAGAAATAAACTATAGTAAAATAACTACCTCTGTCTACAGTGTAGAGTGGTGTAGACATAACAGCAGCTTTAGTTACTGTTTAATTAGTTTTTCTGCAGTAATAAGTACCCGCGCTAATTACTCCTGAACTGAATAATTTAGATTAAGAATATTTTATAGTCAGTTCATTAATATATAAAATCACGCCTTTATCCACAAGGTAGGCAGTAAAAAGCGTTTTCATTTCGAATCCCTTTGCTCACTTATATAGCATGGCCACAGGCTGAAGAAGAAGAAGAAGAGAAGATAGCATGGCCCGAAGGAGAAGCAGCTGGCACGTTCTGTTTTTCTAGTCCAGCATGGAACATTCAGTCAGTCCAGTACAACTTTATATTTAAAATCTTAAATCTGCATCTTTACATGATAAGCCTAAACCTAACTTTAGTTTATCTAAAGCTAAAGCTATATCTGTATTGACAACCTAATCTGGTGAAGGAAGGACAATCTCGTGATCAGAGCTCAGTCGCCTGTGGCTAAACTGATGGAGTGATTATACTACTGAGGGGGTAGTAGTTACTGTAGTTTCCTGTTCTCTAGTTAATTTATCAAAAAGTACTTACATACATATACAATACATACATACATATAATCACGCCTTTATCCTTAATGGGGTAGGCAGAGCGTAAACGACCTGAACAAAGGTCGTTCCGCCACGTCTGACAAGTTTTGAGGGTTATTCCAGATAGATCTGTATATTGCTATAGTAATAAGTTGTCTTGTCAGCCTACCGTCTAAATTACAATATAAACCCTCAAATCCCTTAACTGATTTTTACGGCATGCTCGGGAGGAGATACAGGCACATTCCATGTTTTTGTATCCAGCAGTCAAAAATAAAGTTCTACATTCTTATTCTCAGCTAATATGCTCAGACAAAGCTCTTTTGGCTTCCATCTTGGCTTCTCGTCAGGTTATCAATAATTCCCTGCCTCTCGGATTGCTCGGCGCATTCCTCTCCGCTCATATTGGCATTTTACGCGTCCTCGCTAGGGTTTACTAATTATCACATGCGGGGGTGGTTCGGTTGGGAAGATAGTTGGATGCGGGTTCGGTTCCTGTCCTGAGCGCAAATTTTCCTGCCCTAAAATATAAGAATTAGAAAAATCTAAATGTGATTTGAGCAGGCTATGAACCTTAGACTACCGTTCCACGCTTGACCAACCGAGCTACAGCGGTCCTAACCAACCAGACGAAATTCTTAATCCTGATTTTGCTTTCTATCTATGCTTAGTAGCAAGTTTGATTCTGTTCTTTTGATTGCAGAAAGAATGCCTGTCGATTAATAAATTCTAGACTCTAGATTTTCATTCTGCCTTCTGAAAAATACAATAACTTTTGATACATATTTTAAATCGACCCTGAGAAGCCTACAATACAAATTAACCGTAGGAATGCCTCGAAGATAATGTAGTGTTGAAGATAAGTAAGTAATTAACCCTCTGGCTGCTGTCCGCGGGTGTGTGGGTCGCAGGGGGGGTTGAGGGGTGGAGGGTGGGTATGGCACGCGCTTAATTGTTAATTTGGCACGCGTTCGCACCTAATGACACGTTGGAACATCGCACGCTACATTTATTACTTGTGTGAAGCTATTACCAGTGGTACATGATCTCTCACCCCTTTCACTAGAGGTCTTAGTTTAAACTGTTAAGATCTGAGTCCAAATCACATTGCATGTTAACATAATGATGTCCCTGTATTCACAGAGAGTATATCATGATGATGATATGAATTTTAGCGTTGTTATCCATCAATCTCCAGTTAAAAATACATCCTTTATTTTTATTCGTTCCCATCATTTTAAACTTTTGAACCAACTGTGATACTTGCAGAGCTCTTTGCAAACTGGTCACATTATTAGAAGGGTAGCATTTGCAACATTTTCGCAACATTTTGTCGGCGGATGAGTGCCTCAGTCGGTGCGTATGGAAATGTATGGCGCGGTATGTGGTATAGCATCGTGCTATGGGGATTGTGCGTGTTCTCAAATTAAACTATAAATAAGTCGGAAGCTTGTGGAAGGAAGGAAGGTTTATTGGTTTGCTAATTTTGTTTTGGGACTCTACATGCCGTACTTTGATTAAACAAAATTAATTAAACCTTTTACCCGGAGATAAAAAGTATACACTAACTTAATGGTGAAGTTTTAGTTCTTACAATTACATTGCTATTTGATGTTTTAAACACTGTAAATATTAATACGAATATCCGAAAATTCATACAAATAGAATTTGAAACTCGGCGATCCGTTTTTTGCTCTATAATAGGTAGTATGTTTATTTTTTGTTTACACTTTTATGATGTAACTTTACAATTTCTCAAAATTTCGAAACCCTGTAGTGTGTGTGGAAGTGCGTAAGGCACCTTAGATTTTTAATAATAAAATGTTAACATTAAAAGAGTTAATTACGTGTAAATAAGTTTTTAAATTGTTACTTTAAAAGTACACTGCAATTGATAAATGCAAAGTTAAAATGTGATTTAAAAAACAATGATTAAACATAATAGTGTTAAGTATGTGGTGTCAAACACGACATGGCCAAACATACAAGTAAGTAGTGAGTGCTTTATCAAAATTAATGATGAAACATTTCTTTACGAAGCAACTGAAACGTTATCCTCTCATAGCCATAGCCAAGAATATGACTACAATTATTTAATTTTATACAAATCCCCCTTGTAAACTAAAACTTTTAAAATCACATAATGTTTTTTATTCTAATCAATCATCCAAAATTATCATTGAAAGTGATCCATTAATTTCAATAAAATCAAATAACATCACGCAAATAGCTTAAACGCTTGTATACATTGTATCGCGAGAGCAGTGAACGTGTTGACGACAAAGTTGTGGACTACAGTGTCCATTACTAGTTTTAAATGAGAGAACAAGGAATTTGATCCTTGTGTTTGTTTCAAATGAGTGTACACTTTTTTGTACAGTTTAAATATTACCTACTTAACAGTCGCAACATTTTCTGTAATCTTTAACTAGCTTACACTTTACAATATTCGAAACTTTTTAAAGAATTTCACCCAAAAATGTACAAAATTAAGTTCAATAAATCCTGCAATAAATTCGACGCGAGCTTATAAATTATTTTTGCATATCTGTAACGATTAAACTCAAAAAATACGTGACCGATTTCAAAAAATCTTTCATCATTAGAAAGTTACGTTAATCTTGGGTAACAAAGGCTACTTTTTACCTCGGGAAAATATCTAATTTCCACGGGAAATCTCATCAAGCCGCGGGTGACACTGCAGCACAAAAAGGCTAGTTTAAAAATATAATAGGCATGTTGACTGGGTGGCTAAAAAATTCAAATCGTTTATACCTTAAAACTGATGGCTAAAATACTGTGTATTATTTAAAAAAAAAAAATGCACATTTCGATTTAAAAATCAAGTTAAAAATATAGAAGTTATTGATTTGAGTAGTCAACATTTGCTTGCGTGTGACGTCATATCATAACCCAGTATTTTAATACAAAAAATCGTTTTTGACAATTCATAAAATGTTGCTAATTTAAATAGCCCTTTGTATTAAAAACTGCCAGTGTACACAAAATTCTCGCCAAGACGCCTTTTCTACACCTCGGGGATAAGCCCATCCTCCCCGGGATGACTAACCACTCGACCGACATGCGCCAGTTCGATTCCCGGCGGGGTTAACGCATCACGCTTAGCAGTTTAGCACCAGACAATGGATTACTGCTTGTTACAAGGGGGATTATGAATATAGCCAGGGGTTGATAGCTTTCGGTAAGTCGGTATGTTAGGAAGTTCGGGTTTTAGACGTTTGACAAAGTAGTTGTAATTGTATTGAGCAGATTGCTGATAATATAATTATTTGTAAAATTTAATGGATGATTATAGATTATGTTAAATCAATAATATTTTGTCTCATTTAAGTTAACAGAATCTCATAATGTACCTTAACTCCGTAAAATTCTGAATATGTAGATAAAAATATACTACTCCTTCAGTCATAATTATAGAAATTACTTACAAATTCAAGCGAGAGCTTATTTTTACCATATTTATTTATTTTATTTCTTAAAATACACCAAAACCGGGATCCCATTATGCAACTTAAATTGTAAGTTAACTTGCATGCATGTTAAGGTTTCTATTGCGCGAGTTACATGTAACTTACAACTGGCGTAAAATACGTACCGTTTTGAATTTGCAATACTTTTATCAACACGAAACCAGCAAAATGTTGATGACCCCTGCGTCCATACAATACAAGTGCCGGTTATTTTTTGTCGCGATACATCGCCTCGATTGTGTAGATAATAGAGTTGTTTGCACAACAATGGGACGGGACACTTTGCAACACTGGTTTTATCAAGATCGGTCGATTATGTTGAGATCGTAGAATCTTGCTACGGCGTAGGCGGAAAGCTACGGCGTAGTACATTACCAAGTTAAAACAATGTTAATGCGTAATCAAAACGAATTGATTATTACTCATTATGAGTATGAAATGAGACTTTGTCCCAAATGGCTGTCTTATCCATGCAGGACTAGGATCAATAGAAAAACATAGAATGTGCCAGTGCCAGCTACAGCAGCTCCTCCTGCCGAGTTTGCTGATCAAGTAAGCAAAGGGATTCGAGGTTTCACTCATAAATAATCTGTGCTGGTAGGGATAGATGTTATTTTCTTCCAAGTATTCCCACTGGTAGGGCTAGACTGGTAGGTAGGGATAGTGGAACAGGGGGTGGTTTTCAGTGTATTGTAATTTAGGCGATGGAATGAAAATCTGTCGTCACTATAGCTATAAACATTTCTATCTTAAATTGCCCGTAATATTAGTCAGACGCGACGAAAATGATTTACTAGGTGTTTTACGCTCTGTCTTCCCCTTAAGGGATAAAGGCATGGCATGATTAAAATTCCGTACGGGACGATCGGTGAGTGTGTTAATAAAGCACTTAGTTCAAACATAAATTTAAAAATCTTATATAATGAGAGGATGACAAAAAGTAGATCAACCAATCAATCAGAAATAAATGCACAATTTAGTTGGTAACGATTTAAGTTATATTTAATGTAGCGCTTTCTCAATCTCAAGACAAAAGTAACGGTTACTGTAATTGAAATACAGAGTGTAAAAAGTACCTATTCTATTGCGTTCTTTTAAGCCACGTTTCATAAAAAAAACTTTTCCAAAATTGCTCGAAAATGAATCCCTTTCCCATGAAAAAATACTGCACAATAAGGTGAGCATTTTAAAATGTTTTTTTTTTTAATTAAATTAATTATTAATTAATTGTTGAGTAGATTGGAACATGTGGTTTAGAAACGCAGTATTTTTTAATACTCTGTATAACTAGAACACACACTTGACCAGTAACAGAATGCTCTCGTTTTGATCCGTCAAACTACATGTATTAATTAGACATGAATCGGGGAGGACGGGGCTAAGTGGTGCGCGGGCGCCGAGCGGTTATTAACCGCGCGGTTGGACGGTCAACGTTGACAGCTCTCAGGAAGCGCTGAGTCACGCGCGCTAGTTGCCTAGTTAGTGCAGCTGTCTTGGCCGTGGACAAGGCTTAAGCGATGTCGATTAAAATCTCTATGTCTCTGTTTGACACTGAGTTGGATAGATACAAAAAAACCACACCCAATTATTAAGTTGTAGCATAGCAAGTTAGTCATAATAGTTTAGCAATTAGTGTTAACAGTATCGGCTAAACTGGTATGTTATCATTAGTTGCCCTATAAAAACAAATTTATTACGAACAAAATATATTTAGAAAGGATTTTTTGATCCCAATTAGATAATATTTTAATGAATAAAATAATAAAACATTGGTACAAAATTCTTAAGATTTGTAGTAAAGGTGGCTTATCTTTAATTTTATCACTTTAAGCTGTTTTGTGTTCAAATAGTTGAAGCAACCTTTATTTGCAGAGATCATTAACATATTCTCTGATATCGCCACCGCCTGTCCCCGACACCAGCACCCGCCAGTTGGACGAGTATAATTTGCCGGCACACCTCTTGTTTATTTTGGCGGTTGTCGGAAGTGCCCCCTCCCCGCTGTTTTCTTAACCGCCGTGCCCACTAGCCCGGCATTACCCGCTAGTTAGACCGCTGACTTGCCACTTTACAACGCAAATTGGGATAAATTGACCAATTATTAGTAGTAATTTGAGTATTTGACAGAAAATAACGAGGACTAGTTTCGTATGTGGCGAGGTAGTACCTACCTATAATAATGTTAGTTTAGTTTTTTTACGTGGTCTATGCAATTTGGTTGAATACGGTAGCTGCAATGAATCAGCAATTACCTACATTTAATCACGTCTCTACCATACAGGTTAATTTTAAAGTACTGGAATCCTCAGATTATTATTTTACAGAATGCCCGGTAAAAATACGTAGTATAAGTAGTCTACATTGTATTAATGTTTCTTTTGCTCTCAGTCCAGCATGTAATTTTTAAATCAGCAATTCGAATTTCTCAACATATTTCCTAAACTCTAAATCTCCGAAAGCCATGCAAAGTAAAGCTAAGAACCATAATAATCCTACAAAATGTTAAGTCTGTTTAATCTCCGTATTAATATAATTTCCCTGTGTATGTTATTTCCAATAAAGTGGTCTCGGATAAGTCAGTTGAATCTTACGATATTACATTAATACACCCTTCGGGATTAGGTTGGGGGAGGGAGGTTGAAGCTCCCCCTAGAGGTGGGGAGGGGAGGGAGGAGGAAGTGGCGACTGAAAGGAAATAAAATTAAGTTATGAAGTATGAAATCGGCCGGTATCGATTTTATACCTCGTCTCGGCGGCGATTCGCTCAAGTAATAGAGAAGTTTCCTTGTCTCCCCGGGCTTATTTCAGAGAGGATTCTGTTTATTTTTTATACGTCTATCTAAGGTAAAGTTAGGTAGTCTGCTAGGTTTTCGGTTGGACTGAGCAAATGGACAGGTGGGTTAAACGAATTGAATTGATAAAACAGTAGCTAAAATACATAGTAAGCCAAGTTAGGAGTTAATTCATGGCTTAAGTTGAAACTTTTTTTGAAAAAATGTAGACCGACTACTTATTTCTTCCTACATCAGATATTTCTGTGCACATAAATTATTTTTCTTTCTTTCTTTCTTCTTTCACATCAAAGGGTAGGTAAGTGACGGATAAAATGTAAGTCCATTTGAAGTTCAAATGGACTTATATTTTGAACCATCGACACGACAGAATGTCGGTCCTAGTCATTACATCAGACAGTAGTCATAATGTATCGAAATCCAATATACAAGACAAATAAAAGACCTACTTTTCCAACTACATTATTTGGCAGTCTTGAACATTATGGAGCAACAGTTGCTTTTTATTTGTAGAAAGTAATTTTAAATGTTCCCTTTACAAATCACTTCCCACCATCAATCTTCCAATTACGCCAACAACAGTGTAATAAGTAGTTTCTTGTCCAGATGCAGACCAATTACTGAGACACGACGAGTTACAGTTAACCTGTCGGCTGCCTAATCCGAACGTGTCGGACGCACCCTAAATTGAATAATAACCTGTTAAGGCGAGTCGCGGCGCGGCCGAGCCATTGTGCCGCAAATTGGCGCCAAATTGCGAACAGAACGCAATCGCAACTCCATTTAGCCCGCGCCTGCACCTGATTGGTCGCCCCGCCTTCACCCCCCCTTCCCCTCCGCCACCCCGAAGCTCCATTCAAACCGAACGCTACCAAAGAAATGAAATTATGCACTCCGTAAATAAGAACGGCTTTGTGAACTTGCCTTATTTAAACTGTCAGTGGTTTCTGAACGGGTGCCGCTAATGAAAGTGTCCCGTCGAGGCTGTTCAAGTGTGATGACGTCACCGAGACGAGGAGACAGACGACAGTTGTCGTCTTCTTGCTCTTTATTTACATCGGAGCATTCACGGTGTAATTTAAGCCTATGTACACTGCACTTGAATGAATTCACACAAACAATGGAATCAAAGGCGTTTACCAATAGGCTGGAACCGCCTGGAAGTATTGTTTTATTAGTAGCCGAAGGTCAGGAATGACAGAGACAGAGTCTTCCATGGAGTGAAGCTAAGGTGCCTGTCCACTCCTGTTTTAAAGATATAAGGGTTAAATGTATTTGCAAAGATATCCGGAAAAGTATATCAAATCAAATACACTTCCAATCTTCCAAATTAGAAATTTATTAAAAGAGCCACTCGGAAAATTCCATTTTCAAAATTCAAAGGCACTCGTCAGAGATATTTGTAATCCGCTTTTCCCTGTCTGCCCCTATCGTCGGATCGGAGCTGTAAGCGGAACAGACCCGATCTAAACTAAAGTAACACACACAGTACGCAACGTGCCCTTGATACGTTTATTTTTTTTAATTATTCGCCGAATAGACAGAGCTCTAGTTTGAGGGGAGCACTTGGAGCTGTGTTAGGCTAGCTAGACCAAACGAATGGTTTAATAAGTATATTACCTAGTAGCTACTACCAACCTATACTAAACCTTTTAAAGATACAGACCTATTTTTGATTAAAATGGGCTTGCCTTAATTCTAGTTTGCTCACGATAAAACAAACTTATATAAAATTTCATTCATATTTAAGTAGCTATATTTCAGCTAGACTTATCCACAAATAGACTTTTTGAGAGTAAACAACTAGGATGTAGTCCGGCCCCTTAAATATATTTATTATGAGTTTATTTTCACAATAATTTAATGATTTGCAGGCTTCCTCATTAAGTACCTATTTCTCTAATCACTACTTTTGCATATAAACATACTACACAGTATAATTTATACTATACGGTTATTAAATCCAAACAGTTTTCACAACAAACTACTTTCATCCAATCAGACAGATTATTATGATGGGATGTAATGCAAATAGCAATTTAAATCGAGTCATTACCTACCTCATTAGTCGGCCTCTGACATAGCTCTGACGTGCCTCTGACACGGTTCATTCGTTCCGTTTTCATCAAAGGTTTTCATCTGTCGTTGTGATTGGGTGATCCCGTCAATTTACGCTTTCGAACCAATATGGACACTATTAGGATTTCATTATGTTTATCCGAAAAGGGTGCATACAATATGAATGGTAGATTATGTACTTAGTTTTATAACGTAAATTGTAGCAGAAATTAATCCTATAAGATTGTTCTGACGAAATAAAAGCGTCATGAATGAGGTTGGGAAACATGAAAGGAACAGTTTCAGATGGGATTACTTAATGTATTTCTTCTCATTACAACATTACAACACACACCACACTCTGCTGGTACATTCTATGCTTTTTAATCGCTCGAAGTTCAATTCGGAAGTCATACAAAAGCAGACTATTTGATACTCACATCTACCAATATTCCCATCATCATCGATGTAACTTCCGCTCCTATTAGGCTGATAATCCTCAATGTTTCAATGTACCCGCCGGCGCGGCCGGTGTGTACAGGTGCGGTCCGTGACAATTGTGTTTGCGGTCCGCATTCCGCTCGTCTACTCGGCCCCTTCAACTGCGCGATTCATAAGACAAATTCTGTTGCTTCTGCTTTACATTGCGTAGATTGTCAACAACCAGAACATATCAAGCTGTGAGGACACGCAATGTACTGCAAGATATGGAACGTGTGACTGGCTTCTGTCAGTCCAGAACTTAGGGCCCTTTCTGTTTGTCTGTCGGATTGTGTGCTCCGCTGTCAAATTAACCAACTATTATCTAAATATTATGCACTAGTGTTGTTTGGATATCGTTACCTGGTTGTTGAATGGAAACACACTCTTTATGTCTAGTAAGTAAACAATCTTGGTGGATCTTTTATGTTTTGTGTTTTTTTATTTAGTTGCAAAAGATCGATTCGTTTTTTCTCGACTAACATAATTTTATAGTAAAATAAGTATGCTAACTGTATATTTATTTTGCCAGCGATTACTTTGCGCAGCATGTGTGACGTCATTAGGCTGTCATTGGCGTGTTGTTGGTCACGCTGCGCGCGCGCTGCATTGTCTGCGACTGCGCAAACACGCTGTGCGAACAGCCGCCATGTTGGAAGTGCAGTGTCATTAACTTCATTTGTCAGTTGAGTGAGACAGAAATATCAAAAATATGTTTTCCACGATATGGGAGTTTCTCTACCATAACGAAAAAGGATAGTCCTTAGAGTCGGTTCAAGCGAATGCAGTTTTGTTTTGTAAAATCTAAACCTGTGTCTAAACCTATTTGGCTCTACCATAAATATTAAGAAATATTATGATTAGGGCAGTTCTCCGAATTGTGGGCGAAAGGTGGTCACAGTGAGGAGAACACATCAAAATGTGGTTATATTCAGTACTTGATATTTTTATAGCATTCTTTATACGTATATCTATAGGGTCAATCATTTCCTGTTTGTTATATTTATTTGTAAGTTAGAAAAAAAAATTGTTAAAGTGCCAATTTCGCATTACCCTAAGTGTCACACTGCCCGTTTTGGTATTCAAAACCTGAATTGTGTCAAAACTGTACAAGATACAAACTTAGTGCTGAGTCAAAACGAATTTTAATACTATAAACTATATATAAAATGATGCTTTACAGTAAAGTACTCATAAGAAAATTTTCTACAAGCCTTTAAAATTGTGGTCACAACTTTTTTCTCACTACCCTAATTACGCATGGTCACCCTAACAACATGCCTTGAAAATGCACCGCAAGCGTCCCTGCGACTCCCACGCACCTCTCCAGTGGTGATCTAGCGGTCGAGAGAGAAAGAAACTTGCACGTCGCTGCGTTGCGAAATTACGAGGAATTTAAATGTCGTTCTCCTACTTTGTCAAAAAATATCGTAGGTTTTCAAACGTTCATAGCTCCCAAAATACTGAGTGATTTGTGTTGAAGTTTTGGTGAAGGTGTAGCTTAGGAGCTTGTTTAGTTAAAAACGAAAGAACAAAATATTAAGCTATTCAAGGTCAGGAGTAAAATGGGTTAAATTACAAATTTCTCATTACCCTAATCATCATTACCATAATTTCCCATAATTTTAAGAATTATGGTAATGAGACTGTCCAACTAATCAACTTATTTATTATGTTTATATAACTTCCAAGTCCTCACGCACGTCATATATCGTGTCCCTGACCTGGTCTAACGTCCCGATAATTTGCATGTCTCCACAATTATTCCTTTTTTGTTTTTGTCTTCTCTCGCATTCCCGATCAAGTTTCTTATCTGTCTCCGCTCACCCTGCAATCATGTTCCTGTCTCTGCTCACCTCATAATCATGTTCCTAATTGTCTCTGATCTCTCCCCGATCATGTTTCTAACTGTCTCCACTCACCCTGCCATCATGTTCCTAACTGTTTCCGCTCACCCCGCGATATGTTCCAAACTATCTCTGCTCACCCCGCGATCATGTTCCTAACCGTCTCCGCTCACCCCGCGATCATGTTCCTAACCATCTCCGCTCACCCCACAATCTTATTCCTAACTGTCTCCGTTCATGTTCCTGTCTTCGCTCACCCCGCGATCATATTCCAAACCGTCTCCGCTTACCCCGCGATCATGTTTCTGTACTAACCGTCTCCGCTCACCCCACGATCATATTCCTAACTGTCTCCGCTCATGTACTTGTCTCTGCTCACCCCGCGATCATTGTTCCTGTCTCCACCCACCCCGCAATCATGTTCTTAACTGTCTCCTCTCACCTTGCCATAATGATCCTATCCTCGCTCAACCCGCGATCATGTTCCTAACTGTCTTCTCACCCTGCCATCATGTTCCTGTCTCCGCTCACCCCGTGATCATGTTCCTAACTGTCTCCGCTCGCCAGGCAATCATATTCCTAACTGTCTCCACTCATCCCTGCCATCGTGTTCCTGACTGTGTCCGCTCACCCTACGATCATGTTCCTGTCTCTGCTCACCCCGCAATCAAGGTACCTAACTGTCTTGTAGGGTACAATCATATTTCTGTCTCCGCTAACCCCGCAAACATATTCTTAACTGTCTCCGCACACCCTGCAATCATGTTCCTGTCTGTCTTCGCTCACCCCACGATCATGTTCCTAAATTTCTATGCTCACCCCGTTATCATGTTTCTAATTATTATTTTGAATACTTTCGATTCATCATATCGCTTTAAATCACACCAAATCCTCATCCACGCCTTCACCCATTACATCACATTAGGATCTCATGTTTCTAGCTGACTGTACTCCAGTTCAGATCATGTTCCTTGCTGTCTCTGCTCGTACTCCGACCATGTTCCTAACTGCTCACTACTTGTGCTCCGATCACATTCCTAGTTGTCTCTGCTCGCACCACGATCATGCCCTGCTCGTATTCAGATCATGTTCCTAGCTGTCTCTGCTTGCACTCCGATCATGTTCCTAACTGTCTCTGCTCACACACCACGATCATTTTCCTAGCTGCATCTACTCGTGCTCCGATCATGTTCCTAGCTATCTCTGCTCGAACCCTGATCATATTACTAGCTGTTTCTGCTCGCACCCCGATCGTGTTCCTAGCTGTCTCTACTCACACGCCGGTCATGTTCCTAGCTTTCTCTGCTCGTGCTCTGATCATGCTCCTAGCAGTCTCTACTCGCACCCCGATCATGTTTCTAGCTGTTTCTGCTCGCACCCCAATCTTGTTCCTAGCTGTCTCTGCTAGCACCCCGATCATGATCATGTTCCTAGCTGTCTCTGCTCGCACCGCCATAATGTTTATAGCTGCTTCTGCTCGTGTTCAGATCATGTTCCTAGCTGTCTCTGCTCGCACCACGATCATGTTCCTAGCTGTCTCTGCTCGCACCGCGATCATGTTTATAGCTGTTTCTACTCGTGCTCCGATCATGTGCCTAGCTGTCTCTGCTTGTGCTCCGATCATGTTCCTAGCTGTCTCTGCTGACTTCCAAATGAGGAACACGATTATGAGCGTAATAGACTGAACTTATATTCTTAACTGTCTCTGCTTGTGTCCCGATCGTATCATTAAATATATTATCTGCTCGTACCCTGCTCATGATCATGTTTCTAGTTGTCTCAGCTTGCACTCCGATCGTGTTCCTAGCTAATTCTGCTTGCCATACCATCTTGCAGTCCCTTCAGGTTCAGGACCATAACTGCGGTCTCATTACCATAATCTGATTTCACATTACCCTAATAGTCTCATTACCATAAGGGTTATATTATCGTAATGAATTGATATAAATAAGTGCCTTTTATAGTTGCATAATACTTAAGCGTACCTGAATTCAGATTTGTACTTAAAATATTCAAAATCTTAACTTTGTAAAAAACTTAGGGTAATGAGAGTTTTGCCCAAAATACGGAGAATGAGCCATTACCTACATAACAATTACATAGCAATGAGTAATAGTATCCAACAGAAAGCGAAGGCAATGTAAACACGACAATCATTACCTGTATCACTTGAGAACTCATTCCATACTGTAATCATAATATTCTTCAAAAAAATCTCGCTCTCGACCACAGCCTAATAAAATAACACTTGAGATAAAGGCTCGACCACACAGCGGCGGCGTCAGGTCGCTCAGTCCACTAATCATACGCGCGTTTATTTTCTCTCCAAACTCATGTGACAGCTCGAGACGAATCCCGTGTCACTCCCTTGTATCCTACCCATTTAAACACGCCCTCACAAAACCGACATCATATCCAAAATTGATAACAACGCTTCAGATAATAAGGTCCAAAACTACGAGTCACTTAATTCGGTGGATGTATTTGTAAAGTTGGTGTTGCCTACACGCTCATTAGTGTCTACAAATAATAATAGAACCATATTGTATGCTATTGCAACAGTATTAAAATAATAAGAGTATAATAAGGCCCTTTGTGTGTTTAAACGTGGAGCCGGAGAATGCAACGAGATGTAAATACATAATCATGAAATTGGTGATGCAAGTCATAGCGGCCATTATGAGGTGTTTGGCTGAACGTTTAATGTGTACGTTAATAAACAGGTTGTGTTGAATCATGCCTCTTGTGCCTCAGTTTAGACATCAAATTAATTTAAAATGATAGACGCATTTAATAATTTCTCATGTCAAACATTTATGAGGTACAAATACTGAGACGTAACTTTTTCTGCAAACAAATGATGACTTCCAAACTTGTCTATTGGCATTATGAATCCGACACTTTAATGATCATAAGTTAGCTGAACGCTCTCTTTTCAACTCAAGTCTTGGCGAATTATTAAAATCATACGCATACTGCATGCATTACTTAAGAATAAACTTCCTATTATCACATTTCTATTATTCAAAAATATTCTAGAAACATCCATGACGGAAACACTCACATCTGAACAACTAAATTCAATTAATTGTATGTATGACATTAGTAACGCTGGACGTCTCACCATCTGAACAAACATGGCTTCTTCTTTGAATATATTTAATTAGCTGAACATTTCTACAAAAGACTTCACTCTGTTGGTTTAGGAGACGAAAAGGTTACTTTACAGATTATTATAAGAATTACAAAGAAAGAGTTTTTGTTATTTTACTCACACTTGAAATGAAGTGTTGGTTTAGGAAGTAAATATTACGAAGAGTAAGGTAGAGACGGTGAAATTTAGATGAAACAAGTTGAACTTTTGTATAAAACTGAGAAAGTTAGATTGAAAGATGGACGACGGAACTATATCATTATAAGAATCAAAGATTTTGTATCATGTTTAGCCTCATTGAATCTTACTATAACAAGAACTTCACGTTAAACGTAATAGTGTTTAACGATTTTAAATAAATTTCCGCTCTACTTTAATCGCATCTGTGTCGGTCACAAAAAAACATAGGTACATTTCCAAAGATTCCACTTGAAAATCCCTTCGAGAGTGTTCCAGGTGGGGCAAGATAGACAAGATGAGAAAATAGAATAACGAGCGACCCGGTCTAAGGAGCTGCAAACAACTTAACCCTCTCCACTGAAGCTTTAGAATACACGCAAAAATCGCAGACTTCTACATCCATTGCGTGGTTATAAGCAAGCTTGAGTACAGTTGTTGCTTACAAACAAGCACTTGTACTTCGATATGTTGACTTGTTGAAAGTATTGAAACCCTTGAGGAGGTAACCCGTCCGATGTGGGCAGACAACAAATTGGAGGGCAGAACCTTTTTGTGAATTTTTCAAACGGTCGTAGGTAGTTGGTGACAACACTAGACTATTGAGGAGAGGACGAAGGACACTTGCGAGGGCTTGAGGGTATGTGAGCTGAATTAGGTATTGCTGTAAGTGAGGTGGCTTTGGAAATTGGTGTCTATCATATATATTTTCTTGGGTAAATATCCGATAAATGCATTGATAAAAAATAATTAAGTACACAATATTCAGAGGAAATGACCTGAATTCTGACAAGCTTGTTGTATCAGCTGTACGAACAAAAATAAAACTAATTGAATGTAGCGGAAATAGAGACACCAATGTTTCCAACATAATTTCACCACATCGAAAATATTTTTGCTCTGATACAATCTGAATTCAAATCGTTAGTAAGTTATGAAATTCCATCTTTAAAAAAGTCTTCTAGACTTAAATTCAATCTTAAAAGTGTACGTACTATGCCATATTTTTAACACAGAATTCGAAGAATAGAGTCTGAAATCGAGCAACACAGTAGGTAGGCTTTCCTAGCCTCATCAGAATAAACCATCGCTAGCCTCAAGACCGGATACAAACACTCCAACCACCCAACCAGCTACATAAATCTACCAGTCTATGAATTTGTTGTACATTGCATAGCCAGTTAGCCAAATAATCCTTATACTATAAAAATAGCTAACTGCCGACTCAATGTAAATCGAATTTCACTTGTAAATTGTATTTTGTGAATGGCCTCAGCTGGTCCAGTCTCGGGTGTTTAGCAAGCAAATAGCAAATAGATAAATAACCTGGATACCGGTGCTCAAATGATTGCACTTGATGGCTAGGTCGGTAAATAACAACATTAGACTCTTTACCCCTGGTGTTCCTGTACTAGCAAGATTAGGTACAGACAGAAATGGGACGGGTGTTTAAAAAAAAACGTTTTTTTTATTGCGATGGACTCTAGTCTAGATCAGTGGTAACCGAGGCAAAGTAGACGAAAAGCCCGAAAGGTAGTTTTACTAATCCAAAAACAAAATCTAGGGATTAAATTTTTCTCTTAAAATCGAATGGAGTATAGTTAGCTGTTCAGTTACTTACTTAGATCACATTAAACAAATAAGACAGAATTATGAAATGTATTTCTGGGGGAAATCACCAAATCTTGACAAAGTTTTCACCTGTCATTTTCTATCATGAGAGAACAGAAAACGACTGCAATAATTTTAGTAAAGTTTTAGTTAAGTCGTGTCCTCACCGAATCCATAGCAATATTTATATAGTCTGGTGACTAGCAACATAAAAAAGCCATAAAAACATTATATTACAACGATACAATAAACATTATCCACTCGTAAGAAAGTATTATGATATAACATCTCATCCCTCTCGCGTTCAACGTAGCAGATAACCCGTTTAGCGGTACTGGTCCGGCGGTTCCGGTAACCGGTAACAGCAATACCGGTAAATAACGTCCGGTAATCCAGTTACCGCTTTGAGCTACTGCTGGAGACCAACTACGCAAAACACATGTTGATGTACATTGCTGGCTAGCAAACATGGGTAAAAAGAACATTGTGTACGTATGTAGGTAACAAAGATGAGAGAAAAAAAATCACTTATCTGAAAATTTAATTAGCTGATGACCTATAGGTACTATAACTAATAATACTGTGACATGATTAGACATTAAGCCATTTAAAATTATCACGCTAAAAATCAACTAATATTCGGTGCTAGAGGCCCATTATCATTAATAATGATTCATTATCAATATCTGGGAAGGACTTGTTTTTAGTGCCCGAGTGTTTGCCCACAAAGTACACGAAATTGCAATCGTTTATTCTCCAAATCTGATGAGATAGAAAAAAAATTACTTACACTATTTATCCAGCAGCACCTTTTTGGACATTCAAAGTAATCAACATGTCCTAACAGAACAAGAAACTCGTTGGTGTAACCATAACCCCCCATAGCTGGAAACAGAGTCATGGATACGGAAGTATTCCTCATGTTAGGTACCTATGTCGCCATCGCCATGGAGCAGAGGACTCCCGTGGTGAGATTTGTGTCTCATGTTCTATTGTTTATGGTATTGCTTTATGGCGTCTAATGTCGCAGAATGTGTGGTTATGTGGGAGGAGCTGAGCTTTATTTATGCGAAGCAAGTTTTTGATTCAATAAGTTACCTCTAACGTGGAAAAGATGATCAAATTTCTGTCTCTGTTTATACATTTTCAAGTATAATGAAGGATCCAATAATATTTCAATTTTGAGGGCACCAAAATATATCTTCGAATCTAGATAATTTGATACATTTGTGTACAACACACACGCTTATGTTTCATGGGTTAGGTTATCCCATAATATCAATTGGCTTAATAGCTGATAGATGATTGTCTTCAACTGTCTATTCTTAATTTCTGATAGGAGTCTGCTTTGGTAAGTATAATGACGGTTTGTCAGGCAATAATTTCTTCACAACTGATACACTTGCCTTGCGTCTTTTAGGAGTTGGTACATTCGATTTGTACGGTTCTTTAGTCCAGTGTGGTATCTAGAATTGAAGACAAAATATAATAATTTCAGACAGACATTTAAATATATATAATCGTTTAACTATCGTCCTTCACGTTTTCCAATTAATTATATAACAAACAAATTACCAGTCTGTGTAAGCAGAAAATTGTTAATTTACTTTATATTTGGATTGTGCTTTTATTTATAAGCAGCCATAATTGATGTGCCAGATGATTTTAATTGCTTCTATGACGTATAGGTATTATTATAGTCATTTGTGTTTGTACAAATGGCCAATTATAATGTACATGGTTAGTTCATAATTTTCCAGAGGACTGAATTGTTTTTGAAATTGACAATATTTGGTGAGGAAGACACTATGTTCCACTAAAAAAGAATAAAGTTCATTGAAATGGTTCACAGAACAAGCAAGCTCACAAATAAGAAGCTTGTTGATTCTGACTTTGAAGATATTATAGTTAAACTAGCTTTCCGCCCGCAGTTTCGCCCGCGTTATATGAGTTTTCCCGTGAAAATGAATCAGATATTCCGATTCGTCCATTGGTTAAATCGTGATTAAGTAACAAACATTCAAACGCAACGAGACAACGCATATAATTTCAAGGACAAACCTTATGACTCTAGTAAAGGATGAGTAGTTCCATAGTCCACCCTTTCAAGTGTGCACTCTGTGCAGTGCGCCAAACAGCCCGCACATAGCCTTTACTAGCGAGGGTAATGGCGCGAAGGGATGAACTGCGCTATGCTGGCTTTATTTGATTATAGCGCTTAATCGGACAACAATGTATGAGCAAGATAACAACATAACAATACATTTCTTCATAGTTAGGTATATTCTTAATTTTATTATATTAGTCTAGGTCATAGGTAACTAAGACAAAGTCGATGGTAGAACAAGCTTAAGTACTTAAAAAGTCTATTATCACACGATAGGTACAAAATACTTAGTTAGTAGTTAATAGCAACAAGAACTGAGACTATTTTCACTTTTAATTAAGATTTTTGAAATTTAATAAGATCACCATTATAAGTTTCAAAATCGTATACCTGCATATTGATCAAATGCATAATTCCAATAACATTATGAGCGTCACGATTGCAAGACAAGAATCAATTCTGCTAATGCGTCTTGTCGCATTGTCACCGAATTACCGATTATTGCCGCATTGAGCGCACAATACCGGAACTTCACCGGTAATACCGGTCGGGGCACATCTAGGGATGGGAACGTTCAGTATTTCACTTCCAAACTATTTATTTTATCATAAATTTTATCCTACACAACTATAAAATATTGGAATTGTATAGATACAAAATATTATGGAATAATTTGTGCAATAATTCACATCTCTGTGTCTATGAGGGAGGCCTATATAGAACTGTTATTTGTATAACTCATTGCCTAGTTGCAATTTAAATATGCCATATTTTTCTTGTTAGTATGTTTTTCTAATTTAATGTGGTGAATAAGTGTACCTTAAACATATTTGAATTTGAATATAACTGTTTCAGTGTTACTATAGTAGTAGTAGCTATTGTTACGTATTCTGCGTACAAAACTACCCTTCACTACCCTGTGTCGACCTGTCATGATCAGATAGACCCTATTCGGGCGGAGTGAAACGACTCTATACACCGGCTATAACAGTTACAATAGACATAATTAAATTGGGTTGATGGCGGGGGATTATTAAATTGATTTTGAAACTATTGCTGACTTAATGAATGATTATTGATCTATTAGAAGGACAGAGATTGATGGAAAAATAATAGTTGTTTAGAAAAGGCAAATAAACTAAGTAATTGTAAGTTTACTGGGTTTAGGCAAGTTGTTTGTTTACTTTTTAAATGGAAAGCAAAAAAATCGTAGTACTATTGCTACGAAAAGTGCTACAATTCTGTAGCGAGCGAGCGTAGCAAAGCTAAATCTACGAAGCGAAAGCTTGTTGACCATCCATTTTCTAATAGCTACGAGTATGCTAGGTTGAAGAGTAGATAATCATTGTGTCTAGACGCGAAGGTAATGTTTTGTTTGAGTCAGCGTCCCGGCGTCGTCCGGTCCGTGTCCGTCACGCCGGATTCTTTTCACCGTTTGTCTACGGGTCACCCCCGCGCAGACTAAGAGTAGAGAGGGGGGGAGGTAGGGGGGTGTTTCACCGTGCTCCGAATCATCCGAATGTGTCCATTTTTGGCCGTTGGGAAACTCTACCAGTAGGATCCCGCGTGCTCAACGCACTCGATATAAGAAGAAGAAAAATTATATTTCAACTCTCATATATTTTTTTATTAGTTAGGTATTTTATTGTTTTAAGTAGCGTTTGCACCACTTAAATAAAATAAATCTAATATAGTCGTGATTTAATCATATGCATTTTATTGTTAAACGATAAACAAGTGTTATTCATAATGAATATTTGATACGGCTTACTTGTTTGTTGTGAGACAATCAACCATATCCATGTTTCTTACTTTCAATTTAAATAAATATAAACTATGTCTACCCAAATCCCAATATTGCAACAAATATTGATTTTTATATTAAAAAGTGGAGCGAATCACTGATTTAAATATTTGAGATCGATATGGCTTTTGGAACTTAGTGGAACGACCCGTGTAGGAGAAGACCCACCCCCCCCTCCCCCTCCTACTGCAGGGGGAGGGTTTAGGGTTATTATCAAGTTACGGACGCGCCATTTGCCGGCTGCTTTACATAAATGATTCAATAACAGCACGAGAGATGCAACGGGGCATGATACAGAATGCTGCTAGTGTTATTCTTAGACAAAATCACGCTTTTTTGTCCCTTAGCTTTACGTAAATGATTCAATAACTGGATGCCCGAGACGAGAGAGGCAAGTCACGTGACAGTATATCCTCTTACGGGGTTAGCAGATCGTTTAGAAACATTTTAGTTAGAAATTATATTGTCACAATTTTCCCTAGTATCGAATTGTCAGCCTATCGCCCAAATTGTATTGAATTGCATCCTTCTGGATTTTTCTGTATAAAGTGTCGAGTGTGTTCCGTGTAGTGTTAAGTATTGTTAGATTGCTTAGCATTAAACAAAGGAATTGAAGATCGATGGGAACAATTCGCCACGCTTAGTAGGTACCTACGCTATGTAGATTGACAAACGCAGGCCGACATAATTTTCACAGCACATTTTCAATTAAAAAATATAAAATGTAATTTAACAATGCCATATACTTCCATGCTGGGCTAGGAGTGTATGAGAGAAAAACATAGAATGTGCCAGCTGCATCTCCTCCTGGACATGCTGTAAAATTCAGCTAGGGGATTAGAGGCGATAGGCTGACAACTTGTCACTATAGCAATATACCTACAGTCTACAGATCTATCTGAAATAACCCTCAAAACTTGTCAGACCTGACGGAACGACCTTTGTTTACCCTCTGCCTTCCCCATTAGGGATAAAGGCGTGATTTTATGTACATATGTATGTATATACGTTTTCAATTTATTGGATTTTTCCTTCTTCTCATGATAAGATATGGGCAGTCTGAACAACGAACCACATCATACAAAAAAAAATGAAACTGGAGTAACTTCTAAGTACAAATTAAGTATAACCGCCCAACTTTCCCCAGAAACTAGTAGTTGGTGAACGTTCCATTCATAGTGAAACTTAATTTCCAGCACAAAGCGGATCCGGTAAGAAACAGCTCCTAACTGGTGCAGTTCAATTATAAACTTCTTCTGGGATCGGGAAGTAGGTGCTACGAGCAGTTGAAGTGGGATTTTGACTAAATTCTATACGACTTAATGTTGAATTATTTAAAATCAGTCGGTAATGGGCCTCTGACATGGTTCATGTAACGGTCACAATCAAATACAGCTATCTAAGCCGATGGCCCACGAACCACAAATAAAATTTCCTGTGAATTATTGAAATCTATACTGTTTTCCAGATAATTTAGTCTTCTATAGACAAGCTATAATCAAAAATTAATATTAATCAATTCGTACGTAACTAGTGCTCGTATTTATAAAGCGATCTCAAGTTTGAGAGCGATATTAAGTGTGGATTTGACAAGCCGTTTTGTACTGAAATGACATTTCTGATTCAAACTCAAACTCGCTGTCACTCTTGAGAGCTGATTATAAATACGGGCCTTAGTAGCTACCAAGAACGCTACAGCTCATCACTTACAACATTTCCCACATTGTAGCGAGTGATCCAATCACCGAAGTGGTAGGCGGTCCGAGCTTCTATTCACTCGATACACTGACTTGACTCATTGAGTTGATTCATTTGATACATGTCGTCTCAACCGCGGCTGGACTTGATTTGATAACAGCCATTGTGTGTTAATCGAAGTGGGTTTTAATGGTATTGCTAAGTAATTGTGGTTTATGGGTATCATTTTCCAGATGAGTTTTCTAATAGATGTATTTATAGGTCTTTAACTTGTGCCTTATATTGAGTAAATGATTGAAATTCACATTTAATGTAAGGATCCGCATGGTTCGCTACCTATAATTGCATCGGACTCTCGATTTGTCGTTTGCACTTTTCATTAGGAAACTTTTTATTTGTGGTTCGTGGGCCATCGGCTTAGATAGCTGTATTTGATTGTGACCGTTACATGAACCATGTCAGAGGCCCATTACCGACTGATTTTAAATAATTCAACATTAAGTCGTATAGAATTTAGTCAAAATCCCACTTCAACTGCTCGTAGCACCTACTTCCCGATCCCAGAAGAAGTTTATAATTGAACTGCACCAGTTAGGAGCTGTTTCTTACCGGATCCGCTTTGTGCTGGAAATTAAGTTTCACTATGAATGGAACGTTCACCAACTACTAGTTTCTGGGGAAAGTTGGGCGGTTATACTTAATTTGTACTTAGAAGTTACTCCAGTTTCATTTTTTTTTGTATGATGTGGTTCGTTGTTCAGACTGCCCATATCTTATCATGAGAAGAAGGAAAAATCCAATAAATTGAAAACGTATATACATACATATGTACATAAAATCACGCCTTTATCCCTAATGGGGAAGGCAGAGGGTAAACAAAGGTCGTTCCGTCAGGTCTGACAAGTTTTGAGGGTTATTTCAGATAGATCTGTAGACTGTAGGTATATTGCTATAGTGACAAGTTGTCAGCCTATCGCCTCTAATCCCCTAGCTGAATTTTACAGCATGTCCAGGAGGAGATGCAGCTGGCACATTCTATGTTTTTCTCTCATACACTCCTAGCCCAGCATGGAAGTATATGGCATTGTTAAATTACATTTTATATTTTTTAATTGAAAATGTGCTGTGAAAATTATGTCGGCCTGCGTTTGTCAATCTACATAGCGTAGGTACCTACTAAGCGTGGCGAATTGTTCCCATCGATCTTCAATTCCTTTGTTTAATGCTAAGCAATCTAACAATACTTAACACTACACGGAACACACTCGACACTTTATACAGAAAAATCCAGAAGGATGCAATTCAATACAATTTGGGCGATAGGCTGACAATTCGATACTAGGGAAAATTGTGACAATATAATTTCTAACTAAAATGTTTCTAAACGATCTGCTAACCCCGTAAGAGGATATACTGTCACGTGACTTGCCTCTCTCGTCTCGGGCATCCAGTTATTGAATCATTTACGTAAAGCTAAGGGACAAAAAAGCGTGATTTTGTCTAAGAATAACACTAGCAGCATTCTGTATCATGCCCCGTTGCATCTCTCGTGCTGTTATTGAATCATTTATGTAAAGCAGCCGGCAAATGGCGCGTCCGTAACTTGATAATAACCCTAAACCCTCCCCCTGCAGTAGGAGGGGGAGGGGGGGGTGGGTCTTCTCCTACACGGGTCGTTCCACTAAGTTCCAAAAGCCATATCGATCTCAAATATTTAAATCAGTGATTCGCTCCACTTTTTAATATAAAAATCAATATTTGTTGCAATATTGGGATTTGGGTAGACATAGTTTATATTTATTTAAATTGAAAGTAAGAAACATGGATATGGTTGATTGTCTCACAACAAACAAGTAAGCCGTATCAAATATTCATTATGAATAACACTTGTTTATCGTTTAACAATAAAATGCATATGATTAAATCACGACTATATTAGATTTATTTTATTTAAGTGGTGCAAACGCTACTTAAAACAATAAAATACCTAACTAATAAAAAAATATATGAGAGTTGAAATATAATTTTTCTTCTTCTTATATCGAGTGCGTTGAGCACGCGGGATCCTACTGGTAGAGTTTCCCAACGGCCAAAAATGGACACATTCGGATGATTCGGAGCACGGTGAAACACCCCCCTACCTCCCCCCCTCTCTACTCTTAGTCTGCGCGGGGGTGACCCGTAGACAAACGGTGAAAAGAATCCGGCGTGACGGACACGGACCGGACGACGCCGGGACGCTGACTCAAACAAAACATTACCTTCGCGTCTAGACACAATGATTATCTACTCTTCAACCTAGCATACTCGTAGCTATTAGAAAATGGATGGTCAACAAGCTTTCGCTTCGTAGATTTAGCTTTGCTACGCTCGCTCGCTACAGAATTGTAGCACTTTTCGTAGCAATAGTACTACGATTTTTTTGCTTTCCATTTAAAAAGTAAACAAACAACTTGCCTAAACCCAGTAAACTTACAATTACTTAGTTTATTTGCCTTTTCTAAACAACTATTATTTTTCCATCAATCTCTGTCCTTCTAATAGATCAATAATCATTCATTAAGTCAGCAATAGTTTCAAAATCAATTTAATAATCCCCCGCCATCAACCCAATTTAATTATGTCTATTGTAACTGTTATAGCCGGTGTATAGAGTCGTTTCACTCCGCCCGAATAGGGTCTATCTGATCATGACAGGTCGACACAGGGTAGTGAAGGGTAGTTTTGTACGCAGAATACGTAACAATAGCTACTACTACTATAGTAACACTGAAACAGTTATATTCAAATTCAAATATGTTTAAGGTACACTTATTCACCACATTAAATTAGAAAAACATACTAACAAGAAAAATATGGCATATTTAAATTGCAACTAGGCAATGAGTTATACAAATAACAGTTCTATATAGGCCTCCCTCATAGACACAGAGATGTGAATTATTGCACAAATTATTCCATAATATTTTGTATCTATACAATTCCAATATTTTATAGTTGTGTAGGATAAAATTTATGATAAAATAAATAGTTTGGAAGTGAAATACTGAACGTTCCCATCCCTAGATGTGCCCCGACCGGTATTACCGGTGAAGTTCCGGTATTGTGCGCTCAATGCGGCAATAATCGGTAATTCGGTGACAATGCGACAAGACGCATTAGCAGAATTGATTCTTGTCTTGCAATCGTGACGCTCATAATGTTATTGGAATTATGCATTTGATCAATATGCAGGTATACGATTTTGAAACTATTGCTGACTTAATGAATGATTATTGATCTATTAGAAGGACAGAGATTGATGGAAAAATAATAGTTGTTTAGAAAAGGCAAATAAACTAAGTAATTGTAAGTTTACTGGGTTTAGGCAAGTTGTTTGTTTACTTTTTAAATGGAAAGCAAAAAAATCGTAGTACTATTGCTACGAAAAGTGCTACAATTCTGTAGCGAGCGAGCGTAGCAAAGCTAAATCTACGAAGCGAAAGCTTGTTGACCATCCATTTTCTAATAGCTACGAGTATGCTAGGTTGAAGAGTAGATAATCATTGTGTCTAGACGCGAAGGTAATGTTTTGTTTGAGTCAGCGTCCCGGCGTCGTCCGGTCCGTGTCCGTCACGCCGGATTCTTTTCACCGTTTGTCTACGGGTCACCCCCGCGCAGACTAAGAGTAGAGAGGGGGGGAGGTAGGGGGGTGTTTCACCGTGCTCCGAATCATCCGAATGTGTCCATTTTTGGCCGTTGGGAAACTCTACCAGTAGGATCCCGCGTGCTCAACGCACTCGATATAAGAAGAAGAAAAATTATATTTCAACTCTCATATATTTTTTTATTAGTTAGGTATTTTATTGTTTTAAGTAGCGTTTGCACCACTTAAATAAAATAAATCTAATATAGTCGTGATTTAATCATATGCATTTTATTGTTAAACGATAAACAAGTGTTATTCATAATGAATATTTGATACGGCTTACTTGTTTGTTGTGAGACAATCAACCATATCCATGTTTCTTACTTTCAATTTAAATAAATATAAACTATGTCTACCCAAATCCCAATATTGCAACAAATATTGATTTTTATATTAAAAAGTGGAGCGAATCACTGATTTAAATATTTGAGATCGATATGGCTTTTGGAACTTAGTGGAACGACCCGTGTAGGAGAAGACCCACCCCCCCCTCCCCCTCCTACTGCAGGGGGAGGGTTTAGGGTTATTATCAAGTTACGGACGCGCCATTTGCCGGCTGCTTTACATAAATGATTCAATAACAGCACGAGAGATGCAACGGGGCATGATACAGAATGCTGCTAGTGTTATTCTTAGACAAAATCACGCTTTTTTGTCCCTTAGCTTTACGTAAATGATTCAATAACTGGATGCCCGAGACGAGAGAGGCAAGTCACGTGACAGTATATCCTCTTACGGGGTTAGCAGATCGTTTAGAAACATTTTAGTTAGAAATTATATTGTCACAATTTTCCCTAGTATCGAATTGTCAGCCTATCGCCCAAATTGTATTGAATTGCATCCTTCTGGATTTTTCTGTATAAAGTGTCGAGTGTGTTCCGTGTAGTGTTAAGTATTGTTAGATTGCTTAGCATTAAACAAAGGAATTGAAGATCGATGGGAACAATTCGCCACGCTTAGTAGGTACCTACGCTATGTAGATTGACAAACGCAGGCCGACATAATTTTCACAGCACATTTTCAATTAAAAAATATAAAATGTAATTTAACAATGCCATATACTTCCATGCTGGGCTAGGAGTGTATGAGAGAAAAACATAGAATGTGCCAGCTGCATCTCCTCCTGGACATGCTGTAAAATTCAGCTAGGGGATTAGAGGCGATAGGCTGACAACTTGTCACTATAGCAATATACCTACAGTCTACAGATCTATCTGAAATAACCCTCAAAACTTGTCAGACCTGACGGAACGACCTTTGTTTACCCTCTGCCTTCCCCATTAGGGATAAAGGCGTGATTTTATGTACATATGTATGTATATACGTTTTCAATTTATTGGATTTTTCCTTCTTCTCATGATAAGATATGGGCAGTCTGAACAACGAACCACATCATACAAAAAAAAATGAAACTGGAGTAACTTCTAAGTACAAATTAAGTATAACCGCCCAACTTTCCCCAGAAACTAGTAGTTGGTGAACGTTCCATTCATAGTGAAACTTAATTTCCAGCACAAAGCGGATCCGGTAAGAAACAGCTCCTAACTGGTGCAGTTCAATTATAAACTTCTTCTGGGATCGGGAAGTAGGTGCTACGAGCAGTTGAAGTGGGATTTTGACTAAATTCTATACGACTTAATGTTGAATTATTTAAAATCAGTCGGTAATGGGCCTCTGACATGGTTCATGTAACGGTCACAATCAAATACAGCTATCTAAGCCGATGGCCCACGAACCACAAATAAAAAGTTTCCTAATGAAAAGTGCAAACGACAAATCGAGAGTCCGATGCAATTATAGGTAGCGAACCATGCGGATCCTTACATTAAATGTGAATTTCAATCATTTACTCAATATAAGGCACAAGTTAAAGACCTATAAATACATCTATTAGAAAACTCATCTGGAAAATGATACCCATAAACCACAATTACTTAGCAATACCATTAAAACCCACTTCGATTAACACACAATGGCTGTTATCAAATCAAGTCCAGCCGCGGTTGAGACGACATGTATCAAATGAATCAACTCAATGAGTCAAGTCAGTGTATCGAGTGAATAGAAGCTCGGACCGCCTACCACTTCGGTGATTGGATCACTCGCTACAATGTGGGAAATGTTGTAAGTGATGAGCTGTAGCGTTCTTGGTAGCTACTAAGGCCCGTATTTATAATCAGCTCTCAAGAGTGACAGCGAGTTTGAGTTTGAATCAGAAATGTCATTTCAGTACAAAACGGCTTGTCAAATCCACACTTAATATCGCTCTCAAACTTGAGATCGCTTTATAAATACGAGCACTAGTTACGTACGAATTGATTAATATTAATTTTTGATTATAGCTTTGTCTATAGAAGACTAAATTATCTGGAAAACAGTATAGATTTCAATAATTCACAGGAAATTTTATCTTATTCCTACGTGAAAGGACATTCAATTTGAGGCAGACCTAGCCAAGAAAATTACTAACTAGTATAAAAATATGCACAAGTATTAGTCTAGAATCACATCCATAATGTGGACGGCATGTAGGTAAAACTATCACCTTTTACCTAAATATTTAAAGAATACGTGTGATATAAGAGACTGCATGTTTACTTCCTTATTCCCAATAATGCTACTTAATCTACGGACACTGTCCCCAAGTCTTCCTAATTCCCGCGCTCGTCTCACTACTTTCCCGATTCGTCCGCTTCTCGCTCAATTTGCCGATTTCCTCGCTATAACAGGGTTAACCGCCTTACTTGATATGTATTGTGTTTGGTTCCTATTGTGATAAGATAGAGCGTAGTTTCCTTATAAATATTATCTTTATATTGTTAAGATATTAATGTCAGGCTTCATTTAATTTGTTGCTAAATAAATGTGTATGAGCTTTCAATTTACTGGGTTCAAAAAATGTGTGCTAAGGAACTCGGATATTGATGAAAAATAATTTTATGATCTTTAGATTTTAGAAAATGTATTTGCAATGATAATAGTATTTCCACAAGAAATTATTATCAAAATAAATGCCCTAAATATACGTGCATGAGGGGGTAATTTTAATAAATTAGAAGCGTATTACTTTACTTCACACGGCATTAACATCCCACTGGGGTTATTATACTCTTATTCGACCTCAAAACTGGCTTTCCCATCAGACAAGAGTGCAAATACAAAACAAGTTACAGATATAAAGTAACGAGAGGAGCGCGCGCGCCGCCCAGCGGGGCGTCGGGGAAACTCGCTCGTTAGCCACCACACTTAGAAATACAACTATTATACGTTATTTATAACAAACTATTGGTGCCGATTCAGACGTAGACAAAACTGAGCTTATTTTAGTCTAGACAAGGAACTTTTTAAAATTGTATTAAAAGAGACACAGAAATTACAACAGCTGATTTTAATCCTCTCAAACTGACATTACCTACACGTTTAATATTACGAAAATGCTGTCTTATTTTAAGCTCTATATTTTAAGCACTGTTTTGTTTCTGTCTCTTAGTTATTTTTTAGAAAATGACCTAACTAACCGTAATAACTAGTTTTTAAGGCACTTAAGCCTTTGTGATAAAAGCAAGAAAAACGAAACGCATCGGTTCGTCGTTTGTTGACAACTGTTTCGTCTTCACTGACTCATCAGATACGGAATTTGCCCGTATGACAGTTGGTTTGCCCGTATATACGGGCAAATTCCGTATCTGATGAGTCAGTGAAGACGAAACAGTTGTCAACAAACGACGAACCGATGCGTTTCGTTTTTCTTGCTTTCATCACAAAGGCTTAAGTGCCTTAAAAACTAGACATTGCTTTATCTCGACAGGGATACACGTGGGAAAGGCCCCCTTGCGGGGGAGGACCACTCTGCGGAGATTGTGCCTAACCGGCTTCTCTTAAAGAGTTGGATTCCGTTCCGATCCAAACCAGCTAAGCTCACAAGAGCGAAGCACTTGCTAACCGTAATAAGTTAGTTATTTGTCTACGACCTAATAGGCACCATCATACATTACTTATAACAAACTAGTGTAGTTACTAATATGATCTGTCCGTCGGTCTGTCTGTAGTCACGTGCCGCAGCTCATAATCGGCAATTAGAAGGCTGAGCGTTTTTTAAACTGGCCATTTTGGCACGTTTGGGTAAGTCTGAGTCCGGTCTAGCCTGCGGCGGATTAAGGGGTGTATTTCTGTAATTATTTGTTTATGAGCTTTAGTTGTATTGTTCGAAACTGTTAATGAACAATAACAAAGATATATTAAAATGAGTTTTGTTATAATTATAGCGATAGTATAAGGAATGAAAAGTGTGACTTCATGTATGTTTGTATGTATAACGATAGTTATAACAACTTTAGTTAATTTTACGTAAGCAAAAATAAAAATTGACCTTCTTTCAATAAAAAGAAAACTAATAAGGCATTTGTTGTAATCATTCTTATTTATTCAAATTGTTTACCTTTTGTGTTGGGACTTTGTTTTTCTAAGTATAATTATGTCCTTTGTATTTTATTGTGTTCAATAAACTGTTAAATAAATAAATAAAATGGATTGTAATTTGTACCACAAATGTTCCCTTTATATTATTATCCTGGGCTTAAAATATCTACATTTATGTAAATAAGCGCTATAACAGCTCTATAAGCGCACTGTTAGTGTCTTGTTAGCGCAGTAACCAGTGCATGCGCTGCGTTTAGCCATCAATTGTGTGTAGTTCATTATCATGCGTGCACGCAGCGCAGTGGACGGATAATCACACGCAAATTACTACTGGCTTATAAAAATATGGGCAGAGAGGCAGTTCTATGTTTTCTTATAATGTACTAGCATAGCAGAAGAACATTGCAACAATAAAAAAAAACTATAAGTCAAATAGGGTCATTTAACACTGTAGAGTCATTAGCAGCACTCGTGTTTCGAGTCAATTGAATTATTCTCTCAAAGAGTGATTTTAAAATTAGATTCGCCTGAATCAGTTCACTGACTGAGTCACAGAGTCAACACAGTGAGTGCTGGTAATGTAGAGATGATAAATATTAATAGTGTGTTTTAAGGGTAGGGGGTGCTAAGGCATTTGGTTTCAAGATATGTCAAAAAGCTTTGAAGTTATAGTGGAGTCAAGATCACATTTGACAGTCCTCAATCCATAGTAAAAATGACAGCATAACCAGCATAGCAATGTAAAGTATTAAAGTAATATCAAATATGATATATCAAATAATTATCTTGGCTCTACAATAGATTTGAACAAGAATAATGCTATGTCATGTAATAAGCTGCAAATGTAAAAAAAAAACAGAAAGTGTTTTCTGTTTTCAATATCTACTTTTAAAAGGCAATGTTAAAATTAGCTTAATATTTATAATGAAATCATAGACTTTTTGTTTCGTCTGATATTTGTTATGTTTTAGCAAATTGCGCGGCCTCTATAATAAAAAAAAAACATAATAAATAGAGTAAATTTTTGAAGTCCAACATGAAATAAGTAAAACGCACATCAGAGGCGAAACAGCAAACCCTAATCAATTGTGTTCCAATCCAACCAAACTCTCACATGAATGTTTGATAGGGACGTATCATTTATTTGATGTAATTACGCGTAATGTTTGGCCTCTAATCTCTGGGGAACATCGGGAGCGTTTCACACGTCTGGGGTGCAACAGACCCCAGAGACCGATCGTGTACACTTAATGTATTTGCTTTTTATTAGATTTATAAAAAGTTGCTTTTACTTCATATTTAAAGGGTTAAAATAACGAAGTAAATATAATTTGCTTTATTTTATGATATCTTTCAAGACATTATACGTTTAATTACTTACGAATTATTTTTAGCAGCAGCTTTCATAATTGTACCTAAGCTTTGTTTTATTTTTATCACCAAGTGAAATTACTAAATAAGCCATTTTCAACTTATACTCTACATAAAGTTAAAATGTAAATCACGAAAAAATAAAAAAAAATACGAGATGACCCGACACAAAACAAATAACAGTCCACAAAATATCGATTAGTTAACAAATAAAAGCGGACTCGGTGGACCAGTTCATTATTAGAAATTAGGGTGAAAGAGGGTGCCGTTAGCATTCGGCCGACGGACGCTACGAGTAGAGGGCGTAACATACCCCGGCACAGAGAACGCACCAATATCACTCCTACTGCGCTGAATTCAAGTATGTTTCGAACTGTCTCTGTAAAGTTGCACTCGCATAATTTATAGTTTATCTCTCAAATTGATTATTACACATGGAGTGGTGTATAAATCAGCCGTAATCCGATTATGGAGAGTCGTCTCTTTGTACTCGATTGCGGTGGTTATTAAATTGTTTTTATACGTTTTTGTGTCGTTTGTAGACAGAGCCATTAATTTTATCGTAATATAATTAAGTCAAGTTATACAGAATTATCGTTTGTCTTATTGTCATTTAATAAGTTACAGATACTGAGGATGAATGTGTGAAGTGAACATAGAGTAATGCTCACAAAAAATTTTACATGTCAAATATGGTCGTGCATTTTCGTTAAATTAATGAAAACTGATTTGAATTTTATCAAATGAATTTTTAGTGCGTCTTATCAGGTTTAATCAATTCTAATAAGACCTTAAATAGGTATAGTATAGTATTGTATAGAGATAGGATATTAAGCCAACAAATTGTATCTAATATTTTTCTCAAATATTTATTGGTCAAAATGCGCATATTTTATACCTTTAATTTTTACATCCTATCTACATTTTTTTTCATTTTGTCGAAGGACTAGGTAATCTATGCCCCCTCCCTAGTAACTGTAAAGAAGCGACATACGGCATTATAATGAATCCGGTCCACTTTAAAGGTCTGTTTGTAACAACCCGCAACAAACCTTGTGACGTCATAGGGTGGAGAGGGATCAGTGGCGGATTATACTTGAGCCCAACCGCTTAGCTGATGGGACAAGATGGTGTTTTGGCAATTCGCGACTCGTTAAAATAACGCTTGTATTGAACAGGAAAACTACAAAGACACGTCAAAAAATGTTTCTTAGTGTCCATCCAAAAAATCAACCAAACTCGGTGCCTCAAAAATACTTACTCATAATATTTTTTGTACTTATGATTCGGCAATTTGAAAGAGAGAGAGAATTTGTTATTAAAATCCATTTCATGTCTATGAAGTCAGTTCTTGATTGTTTTCTTTTCATTGTTTTTTTTTTTTCAATAAAACTAAAAATAGTAACATAAGCAACTATTTCGTTAGAAAAAGGACTTATTAGTTCAATAGCTACCAGTGTCCATTGTCTCCCACTGTTAGGTATGTGTGGGCCCCAGCAGCTAGGCTAGGTGGCTATTACGTCGGTGGAGGAATGCGCGCACGCACGCTAATTGCTAAATTTGCCGGAGACGGACCCGACGACCCAACAATGGACCCCCTTTCGTGGGGGGGGGGGGCAAAACACCACCGCGCTAGCCACGAGGTAGGGTGACCATGAAGAATGTGCTAAAACGAGACGGAACGTTGATTTTCATTAACTGTGGGAAACAGTTATACATATTATCGATTCAGCTTACTAATTTTCTTTTATTTTACTTCCATTATTTCTTAAAAGTATTTTTGACAAATCCTAAAAAAGTGTTTTTATTTTTATATCTTTTTCTAAAAATATTGTTAACTGTAGATTGGTCCATAGTTTTCAATCTCTTTTACTCAGAATTAAAAAGATAATTGCATTTATAGATATGTTATCAGGACCCCACAAAAGATAGAAAGAGTAGTTAGTCTATCTATAAGATTCTTCCCACAACAGATAAAAATTCTGCCGAGAACAGTATGTAATAATCCCTTCACCTACAACACACCTATTACCCTTAATGAAATTCATTAGTAATTAATTACAAATGGCAGACAGGTAATTAAAACGCATGCATTACATTACTCGTACAATGTAAGACAATCTCTATTACAGCAGCCTACAGGTAATTTGATTAAGGGGGTGAGGGAGAGAGGGGGGTAAGAGGGGGTGGGAGGGGTTTGCTCCCGGTGACTACAAGGCCTATTGTTCCTCGAGATTGGTAGTTGTCTCTCGGCGTATGAAATGTTGATGAAATATTTGGTGCACGTAAACCTAGCTTAAAGTTTTGCTACTTGGAGGTTAAAAGAATCAAATAAATTGCGATTTTTAGACTATAAATTGATTCCTTTACGACACATATTAATGAAAATGTAGGTATTAATATGGAGTTTTCCAGAGCGACCCTTATTCGGGCTAGCGGGGAGTAGGGGAGGGAATGAGGAGAGGAGAGGGGGAAGGCAATACGTGTCAGTAATTAACTCGCGCGCGCATTCCTCGCGAGACTATAGGCAGTACGGTGACCATGCTACTACGAGTTTACGGGATTCAGGAAATACTGCGCTTTATATTTGTTACATGACGTCATGACGTATTGTCGCTGTTTGTTTTTTATTCTCGAGTAGAAATGAAATTTATAATTTCCTGTAGTACAGTAAATAAATAGATATAATCAGTTCAGATTATGAAAATATCACGACATATCTAATGAACTTTTTGATATTACATAGGTATGATAATTTTAAATTGAGAATACTAATTAAATCTAAGTTAGAGAATCTTATAAGAATTAACGAATTAAATTAATAGAAAAGGTATGAATTATTGATGAACTTTGACCAAATAGAGCTTGTTTACATTATATTACATTCAAATAAATAAGGTGTTTCCATAATCATTATACAGTAAAGTTACTTCTGTGTTCCTGTAAAGCTGTTATTATGCGGAAATAATTATGGCATCAATTTATTAGTTATTTTTAAGAATAAACTACAATATGAGGTTCAGTGCTAGAAACTAGTTGCATCTTTAGCTATCAGTTGCAGTTCCGTCCGGAGCGGCGGCGTTGTAAGCGACCGCCTTCGTTTCGGGGGATCTTGTTTATTTATAAAAGGTGATAATAATATGATAAGTGTAGGCTAGTGTCCTCATAGCAGTACGTCCGTAAAGTTATTGCGAGTATGGACTCACAGTGGAACGAGCGGTACTTGGCTTGGAAATGAAATATGTAATATTTAGGTTCAATGAATTTATTTGAACCAAATAAACGGGTGTTTTGAAATCGATGGGCCCGATTCATAACCATCACGACTTAACTAAATCTCAACTAAAGTTATTGCCATCCCTTTCTGTTCTCTCATGATAGAAAGTGACAGGTATGGACTTATATAAGTAAAGTCGCGTATTTTGCAATCACGAATTGCTACCAATTTTGCATATTTTAGCGTTAAATTCTGTTATGTAGTGATTAACTTATACTTACGAGTACCTATTTAGATTTTTGTCACAAAATAAGTTAGAACTGAATTTATTTGACCGATTATTATTTTAGGAGACTCAATAGGATTATGTTTTATTATGATGGACTTTCCATTTAAACTGCCAATAATACTGCTCTATACCCATTGCTCATTTAAAGGGTTGTCTACCTATATTATGAATAGAAACTTCAATTAATAGCATACATTGGTGGGAAATAAAATTATATTGCCTGAAGCTAGGTTATGTCCAGTTAGCTTGAGCTAAATACTCTGCAGCCAATATTTTAGTCGTCGTAACGAGATATGGTACTGACAAAGGATATTGGCTGTGGTGCTACGGGAGTACTACAGGGAATGACGGAGAACAGGATAATAATAAGATCCTATTGACTAAATGTATTATGCAAGTTACGAGCTAAATACTCTGCAGTATCAGTCTTGGTAACGAGATACGGGCAAAGGATATTGGCTATGCAGCCACGGGAATCGATAGCTATCGGCTGCGCTGCATGGAACGGAACGACGGAGCACAGGATATACCGGTTGTCGGAGCGTAATTGCCGCGAAATGCGATTCCAACCGGCCAGCTTCCAGCTCTATTTTCGAGTAAATTCAGGTATATGGATATGAAATGTAAATAGGATTTGTAAATGAAGTAATATTTTATTGTTCTGAATAAGGAAGTATGGTTTTCTATAATGCGGTAATTTAAGAGTTACATACATAATTTAATGAGGCTGATTTCAAATGTGAAGTGAGTATTCAAATGTATCGATAGACTTAGTGCTGTAAACCTTGAAATAATAATGTTTCATAGAATATTATGGCTACACCCACCCAGAACAGAACAAAATTATAGTGCGACCGTAAAATCTGTTCAGGTGGCGATATTAGGAACTAAAATTTGGCTATGGTGAACAAGTATACGTGAGTTTATAATCTACCTACTGTCTAGAAGCCTAGAACGAGATATATTGCCTTTCGTAAATTAACTAGATAGGTATAGAGTGCAATTGAATTCAAGTTTAGAATATATATTTTTATTTATTAATTTTAACTTCCTATCATTGCACGAAAATATTTCAGAATTCACATAACGAAGAAGTCGTTGAGTAATCACATCGCAAACTCACAAACACTCTACATGATTCACATACATACCGCCACATACACACACGTACAACAAATAAAACAGACGTAAAAAGACAAACCGGGCCAAGACAAAACCAGTCCGCCATGCCACTAAGAAGGGCGGAGCTAATAAAACGACTCCGCAACATTTGAACGTAACAACCGAAGTAACAAGTTAATTAAAAAGCAGCCTTAACTCAAAATGTTTAAGCTTGAGATTTGAGTGGCTGTTAGCGGCGGTTACAGCGTTTCGCCGCGAGCGCGCGGGGTCGAAGTGGCCAATCAGCGGCCAGTTGCCATGGCGACGGGCGATGGCGCGCTTCGCCGATAGATGGCGCTGCGCGTGTTTTCACAGCTATAATTAATGAGATGACTGTGCTGAAAACCAATTTGTGTGTGCTTTGTCTGGGTGGATCGTATTGATTGCCCACTGTTGTACAATTTCCAATCAATGTTATGTAACAGACGTTTTGAGTGGTACTTAGAGTGAGGACTTTCATTTAATACCGAGCGGCTATACGAAAAGTGAGTGAATTACGACGTCTATCTATACACAGCTAGACGAGACGATACAATAATAAAACATGGTTTGAGATATAGGTACCTATTTTGTACCCTAAACAGAAAGTAACAACAAATTATGACGGATTTTTATTTCAAACGTATTTCATTTCAAAAATCTACAAAACCTTATACAATTTCAAGTGGAATTAAATAGGGAGAAAGAAGGGAGAGACGTTAAAAAATCTCTAACAGAGAATTGTATGGGGCATCCTCGGTCTACGAGACGTTTGATTGCATAATAATCCATTTATTGCAACGTCTCACAAACTACCCTCGGAATCGGGGAAACCTAATCCCCAGTAAGCCATTATACCAAAAATTCAACCGTCAGTCATAATCAAGGGAGCAGCAGAATACGCTTTATAACAACTCGGATAAATTTCAAGTTGGCGCGGCGACGCCGGTTTTCCTCGCGCGGGAAATTAAGTGGTAATAAACTTTGTGCGGTTATATTAGGGTTTACTTCGGGGTGTGTGTTTGGAAATGAAATTTTCATAACTCTGCGGGAGGGGGGAGGGTGCCCGCGGGGGTGAAGGTGGGCAGTGGGGGAGGGTATTTGTGTTTCCCGCCGAGGGACGGCGATACTTGAGCCTCCTTGTATGCCACCGAGGAGGAATAACTATTAATAATAATGATTCTAACTCTAATTATTACCATGTAGGTAAAGAAATTCGTTTCTAGGTATCTACGTGTACGTACGTAGGTCCTTTTCTGTTTTTATTATCTCATTCAGTGGGATATAAAAAACTTGAATGATTAACAAATTAACAACGACTGGAAATTGAGACTTACTAACGAATTAACTTGACAATAATTAAGACGACATCTCGTATAATTAAGCAATCACGATCAGCCACAATAATTGGCATCTTTCCCAAAATCTCTAGCATTTCTTCACACACACAATGGCCTCTAATCTCATAATTGGTGGGCAAAAAAGCTTCCTTCCGTGAATTGTGCGTTCTGGGTGCGCCCGCGCAAGTATCGAGTTGCGGTGTCAAGTTGCTCTCGACGCTGTTGAGATGCCGATTCAACATTTGATGTGACGTGACGTTAAATGCCCTATTGAGTTATTGCAAACACTGGTTGGGATATCTATGATTTTTGAGATGATCGGATATACTTACCGACCAAGATAATATTATAAACAAGATACGTAAGTAGTACGTATAATAATATTTTTATTAGGTATACTATACGTATTTAATGGTATCAACATAAACTGTCGTATTGTTGATTAATTGAGCACATAATAGTTTTAAAATGCATTGGCCGGGTGTACATTATTAAGCGTTTTGAGTTAGCTTAGCATATAAGTGCAATCTAGAAACTAGTGCGTCATACATATTTTTTTACGCCTTGCAATAAAAAATGCGTAACTTATAAATTTTTCAAACTAATAAATTACACGAAGAGATGCCTTTGCCCAGTAGTGGCATAATTTATAGGCTAGATAAGATAAACTACACTTATTTTATTACATTTTATGGGGCAGTCTCATAAACTCTTGAAAACATGGTCCCCCTACACTAGGGCTGTTCGTTTAGCCTGTGCTACGGTATGGGCCGTTCGTTTGCGCAAAATATCACGTATTACTTTTTAAAAAAAAACGCTTCAAAGTGTCAGGTTACTCTTCTACTCGTATCAATACATGCCAATTGACGGCCTAATACAGCAATAATAGAAGTTTTTTGTAGGTAGGATTCCGTTGAAATCAAATAGGTTTTTAGTGATTTGGTCCGGTATGCAGACCTTTATTTCTCAACAGTTTTTTTAAATTTAAGGAGGACATTTTTGTACACACGACTGCTAAATTATACATGATAATATGATATAATAATTAAATCATGTTCATGTTGATGTTCTTCAGTAAGAACCATCTTGTTCTGAGCAAAGCAATATCCCACGCGTCATATCTTTCGAAACATGTTGCAAAATCACACTCGCAACACCATTTTGTACTAAATGATTTCACATTAAATTTAAATACATAACGGCATTAATGGTAAATTGATTATATTACGAAAAAGGTCAGATGCCAATCATGGCGGTGTTTGGTAAAGTTAATATTGTAATAACATACAACATTCGGATGGCATTTTAATGTTGAATATTTATCAGTAAAATGGCCCAGTTGATACGTTGTCAATTTAACGAAATATTAGTACAGTTTTGCGCAATAACTAAACGGTACCTACTTAAAATGTAGAAGTTATAGTAAACGTACATTCGTACTTTTAATCGATTTTCAGACAGATCAAATCAGTATCTCTTGTTCTTAATGGTAGAGTAAGTATGTTTACTTAATGGTAGAGTTTATTTACAAATCAATATTTTATTTCAGCTCGACTCTTGTTGTTGTTATTACGTTTTTTAAGTTGTTTCTCAATCAGAGAAGTCTAGTTATTACCATTCATCATTCACTTGCCCTTATCCCATTTATTTAGGGTCGGCGTAGTATCTACGTTTTCTTTTTCCATTCATCGCCCCTGTCAACCGTCAGTTCAACACTCACACCCGTTCTAGCCATATCATCTTTCACGCAGTTCATCCATCTTTTCTTTGGTCCTCCTCTCCCAACATATCCATCCACATCCAAATTCATTACCCTTTTGCCTATATTATGGCTTTCATCCCTTCGCATAAAATGTCCATACAACGTTAGGGGATTTCCTCTTATCAGCAAGTCTAGTGTACTTATTCGATAAATAAAGCACTTACGTACCTTAAAGGTTATTTAGAGATTTGTGCACAATTCTTTCTAGACTAACGAGTCTAAAGAAACGTCCTTTGCAGCTTAATTCACTTTCACTACACGATGTGCGTACAAATAAGAACAATTAATGGAAGCTAGCACTGACCTGTATGCGGTCTTCAGGCAGGTCTGTCTTTAGTGAGAGCATCTCCCGTGCGTAGACGTCAGGGTAATGCGCGTCTTTGAACGCCTTCTCCAGCTCGTCCAGTTGGTATGATGTGAAGATTGTGCGGCTGATGGAGAAGGAAAAGTAATTGATTAGCTAATGAAGATTTAGAATACAGGAGGTTTAATTTAAAGTTCGTTACACATATTTTATTACCCAACGACGAAAAAGTGTTATTAAATATTGTTAAGGCACACGGCTACTCGTTTGAAATTTTCACGTTTTTGATCTTAACATTTCGATCTTATACAAGAGGGTGCAATGCAAAATCGAAAACGAAAAAAATAAACATTGGTACCGATTCTGTTGGAAACCCAACTTAACTAATTTAAGTTTAGTGCTGTCACTTTCTAAACTTTAAATAAAATAGAGACAGATATACAACAGCTGATTATAAACCTGTCAAACTGATGCTACTCGCCTTAAATAAGATGACATGCTCTTGGTCTCGACTTATTTAAGGCAAGTTATGTCAGTTTGACAGGTTTATAATCAGCTGCTGTATTTCTGTCTCTATTTTATTTTATATTTAGAAAGTGACAGCACTTAACTTAAATTAGTTAAGTTGGGTTTCCAACAGAATCGGTACCATTGTATACTTACAAGTTACAATTAATATTTAATATCTTAAACTTCTTACTATAGGATAGGAAGTAGATATATTATTACCTGTGTCGTCGTTTTTTCTTCTTCTTCTTGCCGTTGTATCCCGTGAGTCCATCGACCGTGAAGTCTTTCGCCGCTTCCAGGGGATGGCCTCCTGTTGACAAAATAAACGACCATATAATATAACTTTGACATATTTATTTTACAAATATTTAGAATGATTGCCAACGCGTTAAAGAAATAGCCAGAACATGAATCATAACTTTTCCCAAGGAACATAAATAAAATAAAAAATAATTGGTACTTGTATGAGACAAATGGTGCCAGCATAGGTAGAGTCAATTTGTATGGGAATGTTCCATGGAAAATATTGTTTAGTTTCATGGGTAGGTTCATCTGCATCTTATACAGGGTGTAAGGGACAGCTTCCTATATAAACTGATAGGGATTGCTCAATCAACGAAACTGAACAACATTCACAAAGAAATTTTTTCAGGAAATTAAAAAGGTCAAGGAGGTCATTTATTGAAGGAAGGGAAGACATTTTTTCATTTGCTGAAAGATATTTCTGGTAAAGTCGATATGTTAAGTTTTGTTGACTGAGCAAGCTTTATAAGTTTGCTGGATGTTACTTTTGTACCGTAAACCACAACATATAGGTGCTAAAATGATCTATGTATGGTTGTATGCGTATCTGAGTCACATTGTCACATAATCACTGGAGTGATTGACTCGTTAATAAGTAAACACGTTTAGGTGTTGGATCGGTGCGTCCCTTCTGTCTTCAGATGGGGTGTAGACTGACTGACTTCTGCTAGGGGAGACGTCAATAAATCAAAGTTAGAAAATTAATACAAAAATAATGATACCGGTGGAAATATTAGTCTTTTAATGAGATTTATAAAACGTCTTATTCAAAGCCCCTCCAAGCTTTCAAACTACATTGTGCTCGAAAACACAAATAACCAATTCTCTTCAATTTCATTCGCTCATTTATAGGATTTAAAATGTCGTCACATATACATAGGTAACCGATTGCGCTGCATGCCTGCAAGTGACGGCCCTATCTTGCACCGTGGGGTTGCGGGGGGGAGAAGCGGGGTGAGGAGGGGTGACGGGTAGAGGGGGGGAGCTCCCCCGGGACACGGCGGGTAATTGAATTTGGCGCCAATGAATACGACAATGAATTATTAAATTTGGAGCGCTCCCTTACGGCCCAGCTCCTAAACTACTTAACGACCTGCTGAAAATCCATCCCTGCGTTCCTTAGGCCGAAAAGCACTATCTTAAAATCAACAAGCAATGTATGCTTTAGGATATTGTAACGTGTTAATAGTAATTTGTCAGTGTGTGGTGTGACGAATCGCGAATGGAATTGTTTAGCAGAAGGGTGCGTGTTATCACTAAGTTATGAGGTCAGAGGACATGGTGTTAGAAGACATTACCGCTGTTTCAATATGGAATTGGTTGGGGGGTGAGTGTGAAAGTCAACAAACGGTGTTTTAGTAGCAGTTTTTATATTACGAGTAAAGTTTAGTGTAACATCGTTTTTGACACCAGCTTTATCTAAAAAAATATTCTGGTAAAATATCACAGATCGAAAAATTAAATAGATGGACCGCTTAGAACAAAACAAAGTGAAGAAATCAGAACACGTCTCTATGGTGTGCATTCAATTTCTGCCAAAATGCGTCCAAGTTTATCCAACAGAGGTAACTAGTCAGTGGCCATCTTCCCAGTTCGCTCGGCAGTAGCAGTGACCAGTGGTCAGTGACAGTGACCAATCGATACCGAATCGCGCCGATTGGTCACGTGTTAGTCACACCGGACACTGGGCTGGACCTGTTTGACACGTGGTTCATTTGTTTGTTTATTGCTGGTGTATATTTTATGATAGGCGTGAAGAGTTAGGGATGTTTTACACGTGTAACAATCAGCTGATTTTACACTTGTGCTTGTAATTTTTCCATCGCAAGGTTGAATAAAATAAATAAAGTATTATTTTTACAGCTTCTGCAAAATTTTTAAATATGAATCAAGTAAAATTTTCTGGATCAGGCAGAAATTAAGTACCCACATTAAAAAATGTACCAGCAACTTTCTATTATTTCTTGAGAGTTTCTCAGTGTACTGCTATTTTGGAGAAAGGTTGACAGTCGTGACTTTTGAGATTTTATTATACCTCTAATTTCATCGGCATCATAATATTCTTGCTTAAAAACAGTTAAAAAAAAAACAATATACCTAAGTGCCAGTAATCGAATGTACAACACTTGCAGGCAATCACTTAAGCAGCTCCTCTCCTCGTATCAATGCTTGTTTATACTCCATCCCGTGGGACCCTGGGACAGCATCAGTCGTAGATATCGCGAGGAGGGTTACGATTACGAGGTGAGGACCAATCGGGGGCTGGTGACGTCATTGAGAATGTACGAGTAGATGTAGTTACTGATCATAAGTTATTTAAAATATTTTGTGTTAAAACTGTACAAAAATATATCTCAAAGAAAAGGAAATACGGATGGTTTGACCACTAATTTTCTTTTTACTTGATAGAATAGAAACAGTGTAGTAATATAAGTCTCTCATTGGTTGACTTTTTTGGTTTTTTTTTTATGGTTTCGTTCTAAGGTAACTCGGGAGCTAAGGAACCAACTAAGGAGTTGCTATAATCAACCGATAAATAAATAAAAGTACCTAATAAAATAATTACACAATTAGAAAGCCACCTAAACTCCAGAGTAGTGGGCTTGAGTTTCCATTGACCCTATAAAGTAGAGCGATCATTAAAACATGCTCAGGGCCGATAATGTATTTATTTATTTATTTAACAGTTTATTGTACACATGAACATACACAGAACAATTACAAAGGACACAATTACAATTACAAGGATGCGAGAACACGCTTACTCCAGGCACATTCTACTACCCAGGGGCAATATCGCGGTATTACGGGTAATTCTTAGTTCGCAAATAAAAGTTTTCAATAATGTGAAAAAAGAGGATAAATTTTTTATGAAAGTTAATTCTGGTCACTGCACCAAATTGTAACTAAACATTTTATATTATTAATGGTATAGATAATTAAGAGTTAATTTGGCATTACCTATCAAAGTAATGCTTATTCAAAAGTATGTAACTCCCTAAGTTAATATAAATAACAATATAAACTTAGTTAATATAATACCAAACTTTTAAATAAGCATAAAGTGCTCGTCATATTGTCGAAACTATCTCAATTCCCAAAACCCGCCAAATTGGCAATATTTCCGAATATTATAAACCCGCACACAAAGCTATATCGCTACGTAATATATCAAATATAGAATATATCAACTCGTCAGGTTTATTTGGCCAATTCGCGGAACGTCGCGGGCGCAAATTGGCAATCCGGGAGCGGCCAATTTTCGTTTGCTGCTTACGCGGAGTTGGCGTTTCTGCCGCGAGGTAAGCAGCCGATTAGATTTGCGAAGGTGCCGCGATGTGCCGCTCGTTTTGACGCCTGCTTACGTCACGCGCTCCCGGCCAATCGGCACCACTCAACAGATGTCAAGGAAATTGGGTGACGTGGCAATTTGGGTGTTCAAACAAGCAAATATCTGAAACAAGCTAAATAATTGATGGTTGCCTCGTACGCAGCAATACTCAGAATAGCATACGGCGTTTTCAGATATTTATATTTAACGCTACTAACATTCGAATTGGGCAGACATATTTAGATTTAATTGAAGAATAAAATGATGATTTAGTTTTGACTGAACGTCTCTGTAACTGTTGTTAAAACACTTTCTTGAAAAAACTGAATTCATTCAAATAAATGGCATGAAATTTGTCATCCGTGTGTCAGACATATTCCAGCATTTCTTTTAACCGGATTAGCGGGTGAGATTGGCAATCTCGCGGTGAGTCATCTCTCCTCCCTTTGGCTCTGATTGCCTGGTACCTACAGGCTCCAAGCGTCACGCAGCCATTGCAATCTTCAAACTCGATTTGTGACGTGTACGAGGCGGAAACATCTACACAAATTGTCTTCAGGTGGCGCCTCGAGCGGCGGTTTATGAAATTGTGGTTACAGGTTAGTTTTGTGAGAAATGCAAATGTTCTGGTGTAAAAAATAGCAAGCACGAAAGTAAACAAAAAGAGCAGCCAATTAAAATAGTTAAGCGTGAAGAAAGTGACACAGAAAGGAAAGTCCAAGGCGATATAAAAGTAAATAATAAAATAAACAATTTACCTGAATATTGTGAGTATAATTGTCGTACTGCTACTTTTACATGAAACAAAAAAATAACCATTAAAATTTGGAAAAGATGTAGTAAGTAGATGAAAGAAGAAAGGACACAGTAGTAACAATAAAAAAGCTAGCCATACATAATTCACAAATTATTGTCAGTTTTTTCGTAAAAAATTATAAAGTAATGGGTATGACTTTACAACCAAAACATTTAATTCAGAACAAGTATCACGTAATTGGTGCCGTAACCAGGACAGAGTTTTTTTTTAACGAGGACTCAAACCTAAAGTCCTTAATCACGAAAGTGATTAGTACTTCACGAGGCTGTTTTAATCGCGTATTATACAACCACATATCGCATTACACAGGGAAGGTTCTCACATCTCGCAGGTGTGAAGAAAAATCGAGCAAAACCATCAGAACCAGCTCAGCCTATTGAGGTCCTCACAATGATGATTGCAGCCAGCTTTGTCCGAGATATTGAGATCGCGGATCGGAGACGAGAAAAAAAGTTTATTTTTATTTTTACCCGAAACGGAACAACGGTTCGCAAGAACCTCTTTTTTAGTGAGGTCACGGTATATTTTTAGAGTTGGTTGGTGTAAATTCAGAGTAATCTTAGATTGGAAGCCACATCTACTACCTAGTCAAAAAATCATAAAATACCAAATTTGAGAACCAATATAAATGTCAAATATATTTTTATATTCATTGGCATGTTTTAAATATTAGATGAGTCATGTAAGAATTTGAAAAATTACTTTTAGATAAAAACGAGTTTGTTCATAATAACAATTTTTACAAATATGATAAATCCTTTTGTTTCTTTCTTTCTTAAAAATAAAAAAAATAAGATGAAATCAGAGAAAAACAAACCACATAAAAAAACTAAAAGGCTGAACTCTACAGTCACAGTAGCCATTACCAAAGTAGTTGAGAAGCTCGTAATTAAAATTCTTGTTTTTCTTGTTTAGTTGCAGCTGGCAACACTGTGATCAACATTGTCTCTGGCAACAACATTGTCGTTTTAATTAAGACCATTGTTTCCTGCAGCCTTCTACCTACTTATACAGGGTCATACATATGATACAGACAGATCAAAATAAACTGAAACAAATAACTGGTATTAGTTCGTTCTATGCGTTCTATTTAATGTTTTTTTTTTCTATCTTTTTTTTTTCTTATTTATTTTCAGAAAAAAATCACAACTGCATAGTTTTTTTACTCACACTGAAAAATATATTTTTAAGGATTTTTTTTATATTATATTTATTTAAGAGAATGACATTTTATTCCCAATTTGATTAAAACAATGCAATTGAACAAAAAGAACTATAAAGTTTTAAAACATACAATTTGAAAGGTTATTTCTTGAACTACTATATACTTCTATGACATAATGGAACGTTTATACTGCCTACTAAGTAAACCGTTATTTTATATGTGTTGCAGAGACCCAGTATGAACTCTACTTTAAATAGGTAACTACCCAATGAATGTCTTAATTAATAAGTATTACCAATGAAGCCTCCGAGTAACAATGTTAAGCAGAAACACAATACAACTCAATTAGTGGTTCAACTGTCTGTATGTATGCTCGATCACCTTTGTTGAGCTATTGATATAAAGAGTTTTTAATTATGCATATTGTTCCATCATGTTGTTAAACTGTTCTTATGTTTGTTTGGACGTAAATGTTTGATTATTTTATTTGCGTCAGAATAGAGTTATTACGCAATTGACGTATTACAAGCAATGAAAACAACAAAATTTACTGATCATGGAATATACCTATTTGTCTGTAAATTATTTGCAGTGGACAAATAATATGGCTTCACTTCGTTATTCGCAGTGCTTCATCTACCATTTTTTGGGTCTGAGGTTATCCAATAAAATCTTATTCCATCACAGGTCTAATTTTACTCACATTCACATCTGATGAAAATTAAGTTTAGCATACTAATTGCGCATTTTTTTACCGCGAGAGTGATACCACAAGTCGCTAGTGTCATAGACAAAATATATGGAAAGAACTAGATATTATTCAAAGTGGAATAATAAGTAGTAGTTGCTTGTAAACTAGCCTGAAGCGGGAGGTAGTCGCGGGCGAGAAGCAAGTGACGAGCTAAATGCAGGAAACCTTCGGAAAACGCAGGGAACCATTTTTGGGGTGAGTAGGCTCACCACTCTCGTACGTTGAACACTTTTTGAAATAGAAACATTAATGTAATAAATAGTACCTGGTTTTTTTTTCAAGTAAGTACTTAAGCTAATTTTCGTTTCAATATTATGATTACGAAGAAGCGTTAAATTAGTGAAATGTTTTTAGCAGCAACTTTAGTTCTTTAGTTGTTTTTGCATGAGAACGGTAGATTTTAACGTTTTTATGCGTTATTGGTGGAGTTCCACCAATTTTACAGATAATAAAATAATATTTGTAATTAAATGAATTTGTAAACTCATCCGATATAAACCATTTATTGACAATATTTTATTTTTAAATCTCCGGTGTTCTATAAATATGTAATCCAATAATAAAATATCCCCAAAAAATTTAAATCCTAGCCACACCACCAGTCCCCCGCAGGGCTCGTTACTACGAAGGGACGCGCGAGGGGAGGGGCCGCAGAGGGGGGGGGGGGGAGGTATTTTCCGCAATTTTTGAAAACGATATTGTTGTACAGGGTGTGCTGTTGTACAGGGTGTGCTGTTGTACAGGGTGTGCTGTTGTACAGGGTGTACAGGGGGCGAGGGAAGCGGTATCCTGATTCCTGCACCAATTTGCCATTCGCCTAGAGAAGTTAATGATTGCAAATCGGCAACAAATATCGCACATAATTGGGGACTCGTTAGTCTGCTATTTTGTTTGTTTGTTCATATTAATATACGCAAGGAAACTGATACTAATAACTATTAGTTCTAGCTACGGCGTAGGCGAGTGCTACAACAAATATTAGTTCATTATTTTACTATGACTACGGCGTAGGCGTTTGCTACGGGAGGTGTAGAAAGATCACATTTTATTCAGAATTATCATAGATCTATCATAAAATGTCAACAGACATTATACTAGAATATATTATAGAATTTAATTTCATAATATTATTTTCTTGAATTGACACAACATGGGTACGCTGACAATCGATAGAGCAAGTGAATACATTTTTAAGACATAAAAATATACAATAAGTTAAAAATAAAATAAATTGTTGCTATTATATCTTACACATAATAAAGACACAAACATAAAGCGCACGATGAGCTAATGATGCACCACAATTATATTTTTTCGTGTCCGTGCTTCGGTGAGCACGGTCGGAACATGCGCGTTCGCTCGGAACTGTTTAATGCGCACACACAGCTCGGTACACAACCAGCGAATTAGAAATTTTTAACTCGCTATAAGAAGGTGTGAGCATCTTAATTCGGCTTCTTTCATGTTTTCAAGGGTGTTAAAATATGGGGGTAAGGAAAAAAAAAGTACAAAATATAAATGGCAAAAGATAATAAATTGTATTAACTTAATATCACTGATTTATTCACTGGACACCCCCAAAAACCCAGACGATAAAATAATTTCAATTTTTGACCTGCTTTTTGGATGAGATGGCAATTTTTTTTTTTGTTTACTTCACCACCAGAAACCCAAGCTACATTTCACTAAGAAAAAAAGTTATACCATATTTTTGAGGATTTTGCATTCACAGTTTTCTTATTTATGTAGTAACTTATGCTACTTATACTGATAGGAAAATTAAGTAAGATATCAATATCAAAATATACAATCATTTAAATTTGATACTAGATATTTGACAATCGTCAGCTATACAAAGTCAAAGATAACGTTACCTATTATTTTGTATGTGTGGTAGCCTCTATTCGGATCAGCCTAGAAAAACATAAATTTTTCAATGATATGATCATTCCACCTAGTTAATCATACTACAATGAACGCTCTCATTCAATCATCAACATAAAAATCCGAAGACTATTCTCCTAAGCTTCCCTCGAACTCGAAGCAGTGGCGCGTGAAAATATAATGGTTGGGTAATATTACAGCTTTCTTAACGTGGGTTTTCCGGGGGGAGGGGAGCAGTCCCGCGGGGGGAAAGGGGGGAGTGGGCGGGGCCGGACACTGCGACTGCCACTTAGGTAATAAGGTATTGGCTTCTTTCCGTTTGGATTACAAGCGTATAAGAAGGCTGTATTGTATTGTAAGGAAAGGATTGGCTGACGACCAAGTATTGATCGCGCTGGAGATGTAGTCTTGAGGAGAAGAGCTAAGATCTTGTCTAAGTCCCGTTTGCAACAATGAATGAGATTGCATGAACTAGGTAATAAAAGAAATAAATTCCATTACTGAAAGCTTTATTGGCAATCTGATTGCCAAACAAAAACAGATTTGCCAATAACAGCAGAAAAAATTGTAGCAAACCCGCGACTATCCTCGTAATCCAATTATAGACGAGCCCAAACCGACAGCAAATTGAAACCAACAATTTCACGATTAGAACAAGAGCACCCCCCTCAAACCCCCCATTCACCCCCCTTTAAGGCTACTGATCGTATAATGAATTAAGCACCGATAGAACGACCAATTTCGTGTCTTGTTCGGTCGCTCGATATTAAACCGTATTTCAAGGGGGTAGGGTTTTGGGAGGTTTGTGCCGAAATATCAAAGTGGAAGCCATTAGCAATTATAATGGGCACTGTCTAGTAAGTGCCTGCTCATTACGAGGAGATCTTCGAGCCTCGTCTTCGCCTGTGACGTCACAGTACTTGCTTTATTACGGACTGATGAAGAGGCGAAATTCAGGTCTGGCTCCGAGAGAACAGCGCTACATTCGAAATATACAAGATGAAATATTGTGTTTATATCTAATTTCTTATCCATTGCCATTAAAAACGTTGCGTTAATGAAGAAAGACACGTCTGTTGCTAAAAAAAGAGACCATTTTAGTTTTTTGTACGTGTTTTATACCTATTTAGTCAAAAAAGAATCCGCTTTCTTATTAGCTTATTAGTTTTTTAAAATTAACTACTTGTACTTATACACAATCGGTATGTAAGTAACTGTATTTACTAGTAGGCTTGTAGCTAGATCGAAGAAGAGAAGTCTAATGTCTCCACTAATTGAATGTAACTCAATATTGGCTGGAGGGCGGCTCATCTCATTGCGTTGTTTGTAGACTATGAATCCTACCCACCATATAGATAGACTGTGTGTAAGTATGATAGAATGTAGTATGGATCCAGTAATATCTATAGGTGTACATTCCCGTAGTAATTTTAAAAATATACCAGTGTTTTACCTTATTATGAAAAATAGAAAACGAAACCAGAAATTCGGGCAGATACGTTTCGGAGGAAACCCAACTGTAGGGTCCTTGCAGACGCTTCATGTAACTCGTCGGTGTGTAAGAATGCTAGAGGCTTTGAGAAATCTACATGAGCCAGTTCTATCGTCGACTCAAACACAAACAGATAAATAAGTAGCAATAAAAAATATGTTTTACATTATGTCCTCACAACAAATTATCTGCCGTTATTGTTTACTTAACAGATTGTTGCACATTAACAAAAAATCATTTTTTCCACATCGCTTCCGTTCGGCGCCTACCGAAATCCAATCTGAATGGATGTTGACAGCCGGCAAACCTCAGACATGGTTTTTGTCTAACGTGTTAGGTTATTAACGCGATGGCGGCGCGACAAGGCGACAAGCTTCTCGTTTACAGCACGACAAAGGTTTTAATGCACGTGGCGAAAATAGAAGCTAACGACGTCAACATAGTTCTTTATACATTGTATAGTATACAACTGCCTCCGTGGTCTAGAGGTCTGATTCTGAGCCATGGACTCACGATCCGGAGGTAATGGCGATTCCCTGCGAGGGATAATGACTTTATGTTATTGATTCTAGATTGGTTAGGACATAGCAGGCTGATCGCCTGATTGACCGAAGAGTAAAATAATTCATGCTGTCGGATGGCCATGTAAATAGTCGGTCCTGCGCATGATTTCACTCTGGTCGTGTCAGTCAATCTGTCCTATCAGTATAAGAGATTGAAGGAATAGAGAGTGCACCTTGTGTGTTGCGCAAATACTTTGGCAATTAAAACTAGTCCCGCGCGGTTGTCCGATCTTTGATCAATTGGGCATCACCGAAAATCGGTTGGAGTACTATTTTTTTTAATAATTCAACGCCTCATCTACGTTCATTTACACTCATGTCTAATCTGCCCGAAACATTGGGCGACGTGTTTTCCTGTCAGATCGCGACGAGGCGCGAGCGGCGTCGACACCTCCAGTCTTTACATCATATTTAACTTTATTAAGCTTAGATAAGACACATTTTCCTTCAATCGTGTAGCATGTTTGTGATGTGATAATGTTACCACAAATTTTGCCGTCGTCTTCGCCTTAATAACCAGCAAATAAGGTGTATTTTCCTTTGACTAGCTGTTGTAACAAGTTGGCTGCGTGTAGTATCGAGTGTCTAACGTTACAGCCGCTAAGTGGCGACAAGTTGTAACAACAACCAGTATATTAACGTGCGGTTTTCTACTGATTCACTCTGTATCAAGTTACTTGTTGTGTGGAATGTTACTTGCCTTGGAAATTGATTGTTTTATTGTGACAACCGGTCTATTTAAATTTTATGATCAATCAATCCAGCTAGAATATCTACTTTCTGTTTTATGTTTTCAAACTATAAAAAATATTAAAAACTATAGGCAATATTTATTACGTACCTACCTAATTTTTCACAGAAAATTTTCTGAATTATTTTTTAGTCGGCATACTGAACTACTAACCCAACATCGGCTACAACTTTTTTTCAAATTATATCAAAGTAGAGTAAACCATAGACGAAAAATATTCCTGTTTGTTGACGATACTATTTCTCGCGTATATTTTATAGGTATTTTGTTTTTGTAGGTAGGCCGTAAAAGCTCTACACATCATCATCTAACCAATTTTACAGCTTTTTAAAAATGAAATGATATTATTAACGTATCAACCTACTGTTCATGTAAATCTAGCCTAATATAGCCATTTCTTCAGTAAAATAACTAAGGCTCGTATTTATAAAGCGATCTTAAGATTGAGAGCAATATTGAGTGCGGATTTGACAGGTAATTTTGTACTGGAATGACATTTCTGATACGAACTCAAACTCGCTTTCACTCTTGAGAGCTGATTATAAATACGGGCCTAAAACCTGTTGAGATGTAACTATCTCTTTTTTGCAACCGGAAGCCACTTTACAAATTGAATAAAAGTATCTGAAGTGGGTGTTAATAATGTCGTCACATGTGCGCGTGCGTCGTGTCAGCGGAGTAGCAAGTCCAAGTGTTGGATAAACACGGTACTAATTGTGGTGGTGTAGAGTTTCAGCGGTGGTGTAGCTACTGGCAGTGCTATGGGAGATGACATGTGGTAGAGAGGTGAAGATACCGACTGGCAAAAGTGGAAAAATGGTCTACTCAAGTGAATTGCAATGTTATTTTATTCGCAGCACTCCTTCGTTGGTATTCCTAAGTCTGAGTCAAATAGTTGCATCTTTAAAAGAACATTGTCTTGATGAAGTCAATTAAAATCCAGTATTTAAAGTTGTTTAGGATAATAATAATTTCCGACGATTTAACACCTCCTTGTATTTTTTCAGAATTCAACCAAATACGCTGGAAGATAGAAACGATAGATAGAAAGAGAATCTTCAAAATAAACTACTGGCTGATGCATTGCATAAGGATAAATTTATTATTGAAAGCATAGCTCGATCCAAAAATGGAAGGAGCTCAAACTGGGCTGAACTTACTTCTTCCTGTTGTAAAAACATGCCCATTCGACCAATAGAGTCAAGGACCATTGTAGTCTCCTTCAGAGCCCACCTTTGCCATTGTCGTCGGCACATTATGGGACCCCTAATTTTCAAATTAAAAATGGCGGCTGGGCCTAAACAAAGGCAGCCGAATGGCGCACGCATTGTTTTAGAAACAAAGTACCGCGGCCATGAAGGCGAAACGTCAAATCTACGCGGAATCCACCCCGCGGCGTTCCAAATATGAAATTCCCGCGTAGAAATGGCGGAGGCAATTTTTACAAATGGCTGCCGGAGGGAGCGGCAGGTGGTTTGTTTTGCGAGCGCTTTTCACTCGCACGGTTCATGCGAGTTGCGACAACACACGACACACGAGACACTGACTCGTAGTAGCCTCGTAGCATATACTGTTTCATCTAGTTCACCCGCAAAAACAAAAGCTTCTACAAAGCTCTTACCAAATTAAGTAATTTGAATACCCCCAAAACATCTTTATCTCGACCTCTCTAATTTGCATTTAGCAAGATATTTTCTAAAACCTGCGTCCTAAGCAAATTCCTTGTTTACCATCTTTCCAAAAGTCGTATGCTCCTTACATAGCTGATGAAACAGCTACTTTGCAGTTGTTCAAATAGAGTTGAGTTTCCGTTGATTAGAAAATTGGCATAGGTCGTCTGGTTAGTGTAGTCGGAGCGGGCTGCGCTCTGGTGTTTGGCGTTTGGCGGATTCATTACTGAGACAAAGACGGGGAGGGAAGGAGCGCGGGGGAGGACTCACGAGGGACTACCATCCCCCGCCTCCCTCGCCTCCCCCGTCCCCGTCGCACCGCAGCCACTTTCCTAAATCACCAGCAAATGTATTGCTTGCCATTAGTTCGTGACGTGGAAGGAGTTGGACAAGTTTAGCTCTAAAAAGATTAGGAACTAGAATTGAAGCTACTGACCTTCCGAGTACTGACCTGATAGGTGAGGTTGGTTGCTAGGGCTGTAGGGTGACTTGATCTGTGGGAAACCTGAAACAAACATGAATTGTGTTAAAATTTGAAAATAGTGTTACATTACCAAATCTTTTACCTAAAATGTCGTATTGGGTTCGCGAGAAATAAAATTAAACAGGATCATATTTGATATTCATAAAGAAATCAGTAGAACATTGCCAGCAACAATGGAGCATATTGGCGCATTGAACTGATTTAAAAAAGCTATTGATTGGATCATACGAATCAAGAACAAAACAGCTTTAGCTGCGAATCTCGATAGAATTTGGGTTCGGCGAATAACAAGACAATAGCGAGAACTATTTATTTATAATCTGTGACAAGAGCACAAAGCATCGGTTGAAATCGAAGACGGGTTCATTTTATAGGAATGTAGACTCGTAGTTCGTTGAGTTTTGACAATAATAGTATTCTATGAGATGTGTGCTTTACTATAGACTTAACATGAAATATACTTGAATCTGTATAATATTGCTTGTTAGCTTTACATTTTTACACTTACTTTGATTAATGGTATTCAAAGCCACAACGTGGAAGTACATAATTTAAGTCGAACAGAGGAAGTTTATTTCTTACTGAAGTTCCAATAATTACAGGTGATGTTCTTGCTATATCTTCATCCAAGTTTCTTTATAAATTACGTTTTTGTATACATTTTGTTAAAATTACCTATAAATCCAATAATACAAAAATAATACCTACTTGACATTCATCAAATTCTTAAATGATTTACTAGTAGAGGGTGCGTTGACCCACGTCGTTATTATTGTAAGTCCACACCAGCCGCCCGGTACAACAATGTGCGCAAGAAACACGCGTAAAGTAAAGACTTCCTCAATTACATTCAGCCAAGATAAATAAACGTGCGTACACTGGAACGGCCAGGGGAAAGAACTGTCACTGCACCATTGTTGAGTATAACGAGTTATACAGGGTGTAAAATGTACTGTGTTCCTTTAAACCACATGTAAACAACCTTACCTACTACTAATACCAAACAACTTTCAAAAAATTTTGCTAGACAAAAATTTTTACCTCCCTATACTAATGTTTATTCCATCAGATAAATTGGTATAGGGAAGCGAAAATCTTTATTACACTTAAAATTTTCGTGCTTAGGGAAAGATGTTTGACATGTGGTTTAAAGTACACCCTGTATAAACTGATATGAGGACAGGAAGGCAACGGTTATCGTGAAAGTTATAACAATGTAACGGTTGTGAAGTGTGAAATAGTTGTTATTTCTATTACTATTGTTGAGTTTCGCAAATGGGTTAAACGGTATCATCCAAGTAGAAAGATGATTATCAAATGCATCTTATTCGTCTTATACGTATATTTATACTAAAAATGTTATGCTACGATATACTCGTAAGTACAAATGTAGAAAATGACTTATCATATAACTCATACAACTTCGGAAAATATTCATTAGACAGATTTTCTAGATCAAAACATGCATCAAAATATATTTGTAGTGAGTATTCTCATAGTGTTTCACCTACGTTTAACGTGGTTTAACCGCACAGCTCAACACACTGTTGTGTCAGTACACAACAGACCGCCCCAAGATCCGCAGAGGTAAGCAGATATCGGGTGACCGATTGTGCTCTAATCGGCGCAAAAAAACGCACAATGAGCCTCGGGTTCCAGGCCCGTAAACACCGTGAAAAAACACCCTAGGGAGAGAAGTGGTTGACAAGGCTCGGCTAGGAGCTTGAGATTGAGATGCTAGGTAAAGATGAAAGTAGTAATAAGGTTAAGTCTACAGGATAACACTTACATTATTTGAAGTAAAACCGGACAACAAAGTAGCATGATAGTGTCCTTCATCTATAACTATTAATTAACTACTTTTTAGGGAAAAAAATATGACTTGAGGATAAATCAGCCATCCAACCTTGGCAAATTCGGTAGATACTTTAAATTCTTTCCAGTTGAAAATAAATGTTATCACAAAAAATATTATAAGTTTCCATAATGTTTGAATAGATAAATGCAACGTTTAATTTTTTTGATGTTCTTGGAAAATGTTCTTGGAAAATAGACTTTCTAGGCCACAGATCAAAATACAGGTGTCCTAGATAAAGAAGAGCTGGGCCACCCGCGTCTGTTATAGCTGTAAGTTGGAACTCAAGCCGGCAATGGCCACTTAAGTAGTGACAGTCAAGCGGCCGCTATTGAAGGCTAAAGTAGATTAAGTGGATTACGATCACAATAACGGTTTTTATGGAGATTTCGAAGTGCTGCCATCAGTTAAATGCGTTACTGGCTAAAAGATAGAAGAGCAGGTACCTATTTGTTGTTTTCTGTAAACATATCAAACAAATTATAATCTGCGGACCGTCCATAGCCTAGCTAGATACACTACAAATTTTATTATTTTGGTAATATCACAGCTTCCCTTGCGACTTTATGACACCGTTCTATGAAACGTGAAGTGTCTAATCATGAACTAATGTAATCAAGAAATTTTAGAAAGCATTGCCAAAAACTTTGGCAATTATTACCATCTGCCTGGCCTTTTCCCGTGTGACAATATTATAAAAAAATAACATTGTATAATTTGTACGTCAAAGATGTTTGAACTATTTAAATGATCGATTAATTAAGAAGTGTCTCTCTCTAATTACGTTCCAATAAGACGTCAATTTGTATCGAGTTACGTTCTCGCTACGATCAATTAATACAAACGTTAACAGACTTAATTGTCCGCGCCTGACAGCCCTGACAGGCAGCGATGAGTAGGGTTGTCAACACCTGAATAAGAATAAAAGAAAAAAATATTTCCTTTGATATCCGTATTTATTAATATCTATATTAATTGCGTTTATGAATGGTTTTATTAAGAAAATATTGATGACCGAATGACTAATTTATCAATGTCTTTTTGGCAGATTCTTATTAGGTATGCTTATTTATTGCTGTACTTAGGGGTTACTTATCTGTCATATCAGCCCATCACATCATCACCATACACAAAACCCTAGGAAACCGGTAGTATGCCCGCTGGCTGATACATTCTATTGTTACTTTATCATTCTCAATTCAACACGAAAGTTTTTCAGTCGTAGCAATAATGACAGAGTACCTAGTCATGGTCAGCATGGAAGTACTCATTCCAAAAAATTACGTGTTATTTAATGTTTCACTTTGCTACTGCTAGTACAAAGAAAAGTGAATAAACCTATCGCTTTCGACCTAGACTGGAGTCAAGAGCAAACCCATTTTTAATTTTAAAAAAAACCTATTGACATGTAATGTAGCAAGTCACGGTGATCTCTGGTCCATCTGTCCAACACCTCCCTCACCGCCCGTCCCAATTGTGGACCATGGACCAACTAAGACACGCCCATGACATGGCAATGGTGCCGATCCTGTTGTAGACAAAACTAAATATATTTTACTTTAGTCCTGCACCTTCAAAAATGTAAGTACAGGAATAGACAGAAATACAATCGGCTGATTACCTAATAATCATTTCAAAGAAACGTTACCTAAAAAAGACGGCATGCTAACTTTATTTTAACAATGTCACTTAACAGGATTATAATTAGGAGTATTATTTCTGTCTTTTTAATTAACACTTAGAAAGTGACAGGACTAAACAAATCAGGTTAACTTATGTCTACAACCGAATCGGCACCATTGTAGAGTAGACTAGCCTCGACCCTGCTCAACGAACACTTTACATCTGTCCGCTATTGAGAATTAATTAATAACTCTATTGTGAATATTACATGTTTGACTTTGTTAATCATATGTTTGATAGATTTCTTTGACATCATTTTTCATCACTAATAATTAATTTGGTAATCAATTGATTATTAATGAGAGATAAAAGTATTTTCACACATAAATGAATGGTGGTATTTTACTATTATTCTTGAACACTTAACTATAGGAGTAGATGAAATTCTCGTAATTTGTCCAATTACTAAATAAGTTGCTAATGTTCTACTTACCCCATAAGTTTTTTTGTTATTTTGTGACGCGTACGATAGGAGGCGCGAGCCGCTGCTGATTAGATGCATATCACGTTCCCAGGAAGTGTGTTAACTTAACACCTCTTATAATTTATAATGTAATTCGGTAGGTCTCATCTGTTGTCCCAGTTTCCAGATTATAAATATTTTTTTGATTATTTAACTCTTCAACTGCTCAATTGATTGTTCTGTTCATTTGTATTGTACCTAACAATACGAAGGGTATCTAACGCGATTCCACATTAATATCATCAAAATTAACCCGATTATGAATATAACTAAACTATTACGAAGGTAATATATTAATACCCATCGACTTTGGGGGTTAGTTAATTGAAACCGGCTCTGTCGCGCTAAACTTGTAATCCGGCAAGAATGCGCTTGCGAACCGCTATGCACTCTACCAACCACTATTAAAAGACCCTTGAAACATCCCGGGGTGAACTACAGTTGAAGGTGGCAGAGATTTGGGCAAGGTCGTATAAAACTGGTGATTATAATACCGTCTAATGCGCAGAGCTATTCCAATTACGGAGGCAGTGCGCCGCGCGCGCCCTCTGCATTTCGTCGGCTAATCCGCTACAAAGCGCCGCCCGCGCCCTCTATACTACTACCTAAACCACTGTAATTTTAATTTTATTGTGACTTATTTGGGACAGCGATATGCTAATAAATTCTTGCATGCATTCGAGGTAATGCAGGTCCTAGCGCAATCTTCTCAATACATACTTTTATTTCATTTCTGATATTAAAGTGGCACAATATGCATGAAATTTATAGGAATTTACTTACCTATTACCAAATTGATATAAAACAAATGACAACACCGATAACACACGTTACTAGATTTAATAAATTGCATAAATAGTTACACAAAGTTATGTTGTGGCTTTTATGCTGTTTGCAATATTTGCAATATTTTAACGACCATTTAGCATAAACATATCCGAACCGATAATCACAACGAAAAATAGTTCTGGGCAGATAAGGTCTCTGTTCATTTTCGAATCAAGGGGCACATATAATTAATAATTGTTAACAGCCTCCCAACTGAAGTGCAAAAACAGTATCTTGAAAATCTTAAATATCAAAACAACCTAAAAAAATACTTTTTGTCATTGGAAAGTAAGGACTACAACTACATTTAGTAAACAAGTTTTTCCTTGTATGTATTAGTTAAGTTATTTAAGAACTCGTCATCACCAGACAAGCCTGTGTACGGCTTTTGGAGATGACTACTGTAATTTTTTTGAAATGTACCCTTATTTTGGCAAATAAATTAAAAAAAAAAAAAAAAAAAAAAAATGTGGGCTAAAATTAAAAAGCACCTTTGCCTAATTTTACTGGGACTGAAATTTTATTTGTACCTGTTTCTTCAAATCAACTGAATCCAATTTCTGCCATATCAGCATAAGGCGGATCCCTTCACACGACGCGCCTATCCAAACAAAACATATGTTGATTCCGCGAAGGGAATCCCGTTCAGAATGTTGAGATAGCACTTCAGTATAATTATGTTCTTCAACCCTCGTACGGACTTTTGTTGAATGAGATGATTAACAAGAAAAAAGGATAATTAGAAAACTGCACTGTTCGTTTAAATTGTACATTTTTCTAGCCTTTTATAAACAGCTTTTTTTTATCTTTATGCTGCCAGTATTATTTTCTAACCTAAATAAATAAACGTGGATTTTACAATAAATGCCGCCTTGGTCAGTTTAAACTCAAGTGCTCTCATTTTCAAGCTACTGGTATTATTTTTGTACACAAGGTTTCTAAATCCCAATCGCATTATCATCTTTAGCGACAAAAAAACAACGACAATGCTGAATCAAGCACATCCAATGTCTTCAATGGATACTGGTCTTTTCATCTTTTATGTCGTCGAGGAAGTGACAACAGAGCTTTGTGAATGAGGTGACAGCGCCACCTTTGTGCGTAATGATGTAATAATAGACAGCGAGCTGTGATGTGACGTCACAACACCGCGGCCTCTCGCGCCATTGTCGCGAGTCCCCAACAATGCTGCCCGGCAGGAGAAGGGTTAAATAAAACGCCTACTAAATTATAATTTGTAACATTGTTGAAAGTTTAAATATTTCAAATCGTCAATGCTGGAACGGTTATTGTGAAAGATGCTGAATAATGCCTGTTTCTTTGTCAGCAGTCTATATTTAAATGTTTAGAAGTCATTATTTCCCATTGTGATTGGGGTTCAAATGGGTAAGGTAGTGAATTCCTATTCCTAACTATTAGAACGTATTATACAACCATAAAAAATACTTCATAATATTTATTGCAATAATATGTAGTTAAATAAATTCAATAATCTTCAAAACATGTAAAAAGTTCTAAGACCAAAAAATAGTTTCGCGACCCTGCCAGGATTCGAACCTGGAATCTTCTGATCCGTAGTCAGACGCGTTATCCGTTGCGCCACAGGGCCAGTTAACAAGTTGACGAAAATAGACACCGTCTCTGTGACAGCGCGAAAATGTAATTTTAAATGTAGAGTCAAGGTCAGAACTACTATTGACCTCTATTTAATTACATAAATAACATTTTAGAAATAAGACAAAAGAAAAAAAAGGACGTTAAAAATAGATCTGACTCTATTCTAGACTAGTGATAAACGAAACATAGTCGACGATGGAGCAATAGGCACTGGCATTTATCTGTCTTTTCCCACATTCTAATTCAATTTACCAACTTAGCAACTCACCATTATAATACGGTACAATATTAATAAGCGATAGCAAAAACGAACACAATAATTTGTCGTTCGGTCCTATTCACGCGAACCCTCTTCCCAAATTCATCTCCAATGTAATCGCTACCTTAAGAATATTGGTATAGATACCAAATTGGAAGAAGTTACTCTCTGGTCTATTATGATAAGGAGATTCAGAGCTTATTAAGAAGGTACTAAGGTGTATTATTGTGTGTAAGGGTTAAAGAAAAGCTGCGAGGTGTGAAGTGTAGTGATGGGATTAATTGTGTCACTGAAACTGTTATTGTAGAGGTAATAGATTAACAAGATATCTTATTAGATCTTAAAATGTTTACTACATGACTTTTATTTATTTTAATTTATTTTGCATATTCTGTTACTACATTATCAAGACACGACAAGACTTTAAGACTCTGAACGATTGTTTTTATGAAGTCTGCTCTATTATATTTTTTTAATTATTAATTCGTCGCATTGACAGGATTAAAATAAGCTGTTTGTTTTGCTGTCTCTTTAATTTTTTTTGAGAATGTGATAAAATCAAATTGAAATAAGTTAAGTTGTTGCCTACAACGAGAGAGAAGGCACCAGTATCGGATACCTTCATATTTTATCACACAATATAATAATATCGCACAATCATACGCACGCACTCAAACACAAATACATTTTAAACTCATTTCAATTGATTGATATATTTCATAAATGAACGATACATACACCAACACGCTTGCACACTAAGTACTTACCTACCCTCATACTGCTGCAAATTTCTTACAATGTTGTTATTTGCTTATGTTTTTCTTTCTTTATATTTATTTCTATTTTTTAACTATAAATAGCAATTGATAATTTGGTGTTATTTCTATTTTATTTTTAAGTTAAATATCATTAGCATTACGTTACATCTTACTCAGTTATAACTACATGGTTAGTAACATTTTATGGAAGAGCGGAACCTCCTGAACAGGCATACTACATATTTGATTAAAAGAAGATTCCATCATCACTTTGTTATACCTGGTGTAAGGGACAGCGTCCCGCAAACTGATAGGGCTTGCTCAGTCAACGATACTGAACAACTATCACCAGGAAATTCTTTCAGGAAGTGAAAAAAAAAATGTCCACTTCGACCAGACAATTTGTATGGAAAAGTCATTTTTTTTTCACTTCCTGAAACTTTCGCTGGTCCCTTACACCCAGTATAGTTTTTTTTTTTTATCTCTGTCTCGCCTCGATGAAATTCAATTTCTGGTTCGAAAGCCCAAAAGTGCAGGTAGTTATTCATTGCGTACATCTCTAAACAACTACAAGGAGGGTATAGTATAGTACAGCGGTCGGCCGTCTCAACACTGGCTGGTGTTAATAGCAGGCAGTTAGCGCTTTGTACCACGCGTGAAGTGAGCACTACACAGCACTACGCACAAAACCAGTCTTACCTGAACTACCTCACCTCGATAAAAATTGTGAAATCCAGGCGAGAGTGGGGAAGGATTGGGACAGTTGGTAGGTCTGGGTGAATACCCTTACCAGAATTGGTTGGTGTTATACGCGAATTATTTGACCTTTGCACCTCCAAAAACACCAAATTATTGTTGTGAAGGTTACTAAAAGATATAAAAGAGATAATAAAATTAAAATGTCAAGTTTTAATTCACGTATTATTATTAAAGAAAAGTACGTAGTATTAGGAACGAGTGGCCAGTTTGAATTCAATTAACTATTCAGTTAAGTAATCTCACACTTTATCAAAGTAATTGCATTCAAAGTTCAACGGAGGTTCAAATACTCGTATATCATATTTATGTTATTTATCAGTTTAAAAAAACATTCATGTTATTCAAATCTTTTAAAATTTGCTGCTCAAAAAAAAATAAAAAAATTAGGCATTGGAATGCTAGAGCGAGGGCTTATGTAAATCCCGTTTCTTCCACAATATGCCGCCGCGTCTTTGTCCATCAATCCTCGGCGTCAGTTCACAAAGGTGTCGGTAATTAGGGTTTTCCCGCATCGCCTGGGGGGCCCTCTGCGGGGGGGTGAGGGGGGGCTATTGGCTGAATGTGGCGTGTATCGGCGGAAGGCGGTTGAGGACTGAAGGAATGGAGGCGAGCTCATTAAATCATTAAATGCTTCTGGCCGCTGAACTGAAATCTGAACAATCTGTTATGGCTGACACAGACCGAGAGATTTTTGGCCGTTGCTGGGTAACTAAATTAATTTATGTTAATTTAAGACCTCAAAAGGAAGTCTTCATTGCAAGAACTTATAAAGTCAGAAAACTCTAAATTCGAAGGTGATATTTAAAATCAGATATTTAGTAGAGCCCCACCCGCCACTTGCAAATTTTTAATTCAATTTTATTCACTAAGAAAAATCTGGGCTGAAACGTCCTGGCTAGAGAATACTGAATAAAGAGAGCCAGATACCTAATTGCACTATACTGGAAAGTGTGGAAACCGATGATCATTTAATATGTACTCATACCGTAATCCCCGTAAGGGATAAAGACGTGGTTTTATGTATGTAAATATGTACTGTATAATTCTTCTACTACTTTTTAAAATAACAAATTTTCCTGATACATAGATATATTTGTTTTGGAAGTGAACATCTGTGCCTCTGTTCTCGGTGTGCCGTCACCCCAACTCTAAAGCGCTTCTTCACAGTCGGGTTTGGAAAACTAATTATGAATGCGCGGGAGTTTGTGACGTCACACGCCGCCGGCGCTTCCGCCCCCGGCCCCCCGCGCCTCCCCCCGCTCTATCAACACCAAACAAACGCACAAGATCGGAGAAAGAAAGAGAACCGAGCTCAATGGGTCGAAGCGCAGACCTAGATTAAACGAGATTTCGCTAGTCAACCTACTGTACATAGTCTTCGTTCGAGTAAAGCCCTGCTTCGCCTGTTTTCAGTTGTTGCTGCTGTAATAGTGACGGTCCTTGAAAATATGGTTCATTTTGCAATATTCAGTACAATAACGTAAATTATAGAAATACAAAATAGAAATTGACAATGGGCGCTTTTCCACTAGACGGCACGTCAACGGCAACGGCGACGGCACGATACCGTCGACGATATCGTAGGTGAGATAATGTATGAAAATCAATGAAATTATATGACACGCTTTTCCACTTGACGCCACGGCACCGTCACGGCATGTCATCGATTCCTATATATATTGTCACGTGATCGTCGCCGTGCCGTCGCCGTTGCCGTTGACGTGCCGTCTAGTGGAAAAGCGCCCAATAGGTATGAAAAATGTTACACACTTGGTGTCATAGAGTTTTAAGAACTTGCGTGGTTTATTCAAAAAGCAAATCTCTGACAAACACATTCTGTCGAACATTTGCGGTTTGAAATTATTCATGTGGAACATTGAAATAAGATAATAATTGAAAATAAAACAAGCATTAAAATTCTGGAGGCTTTAACCGATTAAATTAGCTTATGAGTAGAATGAAAAAGTTCTGCCTAAATAACAGACAAATGGCCAAGGAAAACAGGCAACTTTTATTTTCTAAATAAGTATAAGAATAGACTGCTGTCTAAAATTAACAAAAATTTCTTAACAAAGAGACAAAATCTCACCCAGTTTCAACAAACAAATTGCAGATTAATAAATAAAACAGAGTACCGTCTCCCGACCGTAAAGCACGCGATCAACTAATTCGGAATAGCGCAGAGTAATTAAGTAATTAAGAGAGAGCGGCGGAAGGAGAGCTTGTCCGTCCGCGATTTACGGGACGCCAGGACCGGGACGGGACAGGGGAACGCGGGATTCCGGGATAGCGGGACGACGGGACAATTCACCAGGAATTCTTTCCACTCTTAAAGAAGACGTATTTGGATGCCTCCGACTTAATTAACTTTAACTCGAAGTGAGAGATTAAAACTGGGGTTAAAATGTTTTTAAGTGAGAAATGAAATACTTTTGGTCCGTAATTCGTGCAATGAAGACGAGAGAGAATTTTTGGCAACCTTTCGAGGGTGCCTTCAATGACTCATTCACCAAATTGCAATTAAAATGAAAAGATTATTTTGGGGACGTCAACCATTTTGAGCAAGGTTCATTTACCTCGCCTTCAATTCACCTAAACTTCCTTTAAAAAAAATTAGACTGATATTAACAAAATTATATTTGAACCAAAGTTCTCTACTGCATTTTCTGCTCTATGGCACGGCTCTACAATTACGCGACAAAATTAAATAGCTATTCTTGCTGACTGAAAGTGCTGGTCCGTCTCGAGCGGAATGGACTCATCTTTTTGTCAGGTTTATAGGTCACTGCAGATTGCAGACTACCCTCGTTCCATTTATAAAGTTGGATTCTCATTTTACGTTTACTTCTTTTAAGGATCATACTTTTGTAATGTGTTAGGATTACTCTTATTTGGAAGTTTAAATTAACGGTAACTAATAGGTTTCCTCTTGTCTTGAGTGTTGTTTAAGGCAGAACTGCCAGAAAAGACAAAGACAAGATTTAACAATGGGGCAAGTTCACCCAAAACCCTCAAGGACGATAGCATCTTCACACACAAATCATATTCAGTACGTAAACTATTTTACGTGACTTGTTACCAATATGAAAAGATTCTGTTCTGAAAATACAATAAAAAGACAAAGACTTTAATCCCACACTGAAAGTGACCTCTGACGACCCAAACACAAAAAACCAAATCCAAAGGTTGTTCTCGCCCTCTACATTGTTTAGTCCATTTCTAACACCGAATTAAGCAATTTACCTCTCGAGAGCGACTCTCGAAACAAAAGCACCTACGAGCCGACGCGAACACGTATTGTATTGTCCAGCTGCCGTGACAGGGTAGGGGGGGGGGGGGGGGTGTGGGGGCGGGGGGGGATCTAAATGCTAATCCGGAACATTTGCCCGCGGGAGGGGGGGACTTTTCTTCCGCTTGGGATACTTCGCGTTTGGTTTGCTCTTGTTTGGTAGTTAATGAAATCATCGGATTGTCGATGATGATATTCTAGATTTAGGGCCTTTTAATCTCTTTAAAGCGGAGTAGTTTTTAGAGTAGAGTAAGAAACAATGTACCAAACAAAAAATCATAATAAATAAATTATTATTATAATGACATATTCTCTTGATACTTTTATTTCTTTTGCTGGATATATATACTTGTCACAAGAAAAATATATCTTAAAAGTAAGTACGTACTGAATTTTTATATGATGCAAACGAAAATGACCCGCGGCCGCCCGAAGAGATCCTAATGGAGTTTTTTAAGAAACGTAGAATAACCGTTGGGAGAAGGAAATTAAGCCATCTCGGGTTAAAAACTCCGAAACTGGAGTGTGTGGGGCGCGGGGGGGGGGTGAGGCAGGGTGTGGGGGGAGTTGGAGGAGGGGAGGGGGTGGTATAGATTTTTCGGTGTGCGTTTCGGTGTCGAGAAAACAAGTGTTTAGGAGCGATCCGCGACAATGAGGTCGATCTCGTTTTGTTATTATTTCTCTTTTTAGATGTTTGGGGTTAAACAGTTAACTTTGTATGGAATTTTTAATAAAAAGAAGAATTAATAAACAGAAGAAGTCGTAAAATTAGGCAAAGTGGCGTTTCTATAAGTATTTTGGATAAGCCTAGCTGCTACAGCGTTTCGTAGTCGTAGCAAAAAGGTAGAGCTAAGGTACATACATGTCTTTGTAAAATTACAAATATTGCTTTGCATAGTTGCAAACATAGAGTTAATAATTAATGAACATGTTGACAAATTACGTAAAAAACTTTTGTCTTACGCTACTTTTCGTTGTGTTTTATTTTACTGTCGGGAAAAATAATTTGTATTGTGAGTTTTCGGCCTAAAACATTTCGTTCCAAGTGTTATATCTCAAAGTTTATGTATCATGTATGAGAATATAACAACAAGTAAATACAAGATAAACGATAATTCAAATTAACAGGATATAAGTGCTTTTAAAATGTACTTTTTGATACACTCTGTGTAGTGTAAGTAGGTGATTCCTGAAATGGGAGCATTCGTGAAAACATCCATACTAAATTAGTGCCTCTCTTATTCCGTATTCTATGCCCTCTCTCCTCTCTTTATTCATTTATTATCGTAATGGTAAATAGAGTGATTCATTCACCATCATTACACAATGAAAACTCCAATAATCTAACTTTTGGCACGCCTAATCCATCCTTCTCTTTCACACTAGAGAGTTCTCCCAATTTTCCATCTCCTTCACCCCCGAAACGGCTTACATTATGAAAATGGTCTGAATACAAATTGGGCTTCATTTTGAATGAGTTATTTAATTCTTAGCTTATGGAGATTTTATTATGGGATGTGTTCATGGCTGCCTTATAACGGGAGATAAAAATGAGTTGTGATAGTAATGCGGTGATGAATACGAACATTTATCTGTATGATGTCGTAAATTCCATGTGCAGAGAAATAATTGCCAGAGCAAAAATAATTTTATTTTATTTATTAGATATTATAATGAAACTTGAGCAAGTATTGTGGTAAGGGTTTTATTGCACTCACAAGACAATATTTATTTTGTCGTATACAGTGAACATATATCTGAAAGGTTTGCTCTTGACTGTAGTAAATGTGACCAATATACCAGTACGTAGTAGAGTAGATGATGGAGTGGAGACATAATATATTTAGCTAACCTGGAAGCTTCAGACAGGGAGCCTCCTGCAAAGCCTAGCATCCCTGGTTGCTGTTCTCTGGTAAATTTATTATGCTTCTATGTTAATAATAAGAAATAATAAGAAAGCACTATTCAACTTTGTTATAATCTATACCATTATGTCAGACTTCATTCCCCGCTATGAAAACTAACAGATCCATTTAAGACTCCCAACTAAAAAGCTGCAAGCCCTAAAATTTTCTAAGTCCCTATAAAAGGGGTAGGTGTTATACAAATAAAAAACACAGTGGCCGGGAACCGCCGCGGGTTGAGAGTCCTCTATTATTGTTGTCCCACTGGTATGGAAAACCCACCCCTATCACCCACACAACACAGTCTAGACTCAGTCTGAACCAGATAGTTGCGTTTTCAAGCTAATTAGAACATAGGGAGCTAGGTTTTTCTTAGTTATGGAAATTTCGACCTTATCACTGGAAAATACACGTTAATTCTCATCGCGAATGTTTTTCTAAGAGGGAGGTGTAAGAAAAAAAATAAAAAAATCTGTCTGTCTGTATTTTGGTATGTAGAATGCTGTCTACGAGAGGAAACTGCGTTTAATTTAATTAAAATAGCTAAATACATATTTTAACATTACTAAATACACAAAAAAAAACTATAATAAACGTTACGGGTACGTTTTTATACTTATAGGAAGAGGCCTTATAAACTCTACTTTTGCTAGTCTAAAAATGTTGAAGCATATTGTAATCATTTTGATTTCAACGTTATTCAGTTTCCCACATGCAAATTTAATTGAATATTTCTTATTTTCTTTAGAGTTCGATATTTATTTTTAGTTGATTTCAACACAATCGCGTTATCAAGTTAAAATTACATAATACCTAAGGAGACATCAGATTGGAAAAAAAACACCCGCGAGTTTACCTGACAACTTATAAAAAAAATTATAACTGAACAGGCAAATCCGCGAGTGCTAGGCTAGAGGTGTGAAACTAGCTATTAGCGGCGCGGCTTTGTTCGGAGGTGTCGACGCGAGTACCCTCCCCCCTCCACTTGCCCCCCACTCCCCGCACACATACTACATGATACAGCGTGGCTTTTATAGTTTACAAAAAATATGTTCTTCACTGAAAAAGTATAACACTCGTTGTTCTTACTAAAAGATAATTCAGTCAGCATTGTCTGTCCTAACAACCACATCAGAGTTTCGTTACACCCAATCGAGTGAACTCTGTCTACAAAGGTTCAGACTAGTAGCTGTGCTAGTAGACCAAATCTATCAGAGATCGTGGGTTCGATTCCCAGGGAACACAAAATAGATATGTCTCAATTTATCACGTTGTAAAATTTTCCTCAGTTTACTTAGAACATTGCAGGCTGAATCACCTGATCATCCGTATGAAAAAGATTCCGTGCTTCGGAGGGCACGTCAAACCCGTTGGTTCCGGTTGCAGTCTTTGATACTAGTCGTTACACAAACCATGTCAGAGGCCTGTTAGCTGTTACTAATAGGCGGTTTAAATACTCTGACACCAGGGTTCTTAGGGTTGTATGTCGATTCGAAAAGAAGAAAAAGAAGAAGGAAGGCTCATACCTATCATGCAGTGGACTTTTAGTGGCTTACAAAATGTAAACAAGCTGTATAATTTAATCCGAGCCAGCAATGTACAGTCACCGCCGATAACCTAACACCGCAAGCAGCAGTGTACAGTCGTCGCGAGTGTGGAGTGTTCACATCACACCTCGCACAAATACAAGAGAAGCCGCGGTATAGGGGATAGGCTGTAGCGGTTTTTAAACGGGAGATAGCCGGCAGAAGGTCATATTTGAGGGCCTTCTCCTCCTAAACTAAAAAACATATCTTAAAATCTAGATAGGTACCTACTAATTTTCGGGTTGAAATCACAATATATAAGTGAAAACAAAATATTTCAATCATTATTAAACTTTTCAGAATAATAAATTTTGCATAGTTTCAAAATAATAGCATGAGTTAGTCAAATTAATGTAGCCATCTACAGCGTAGCAAGCGCGTATCAGTCGTAGGTAAGTATGGAACGCAGTGCCTCCCGCACGCGACTTTAAAACTTCAGAGGTAAAAAGTAGCTCCTAGTTTTTAACTTTTTAAGGCTTTCTCAAAATGAAATATATTTAAAAAACGGTCCGGTTTTACCAAAAATAAAATAAAGAGTTTATCCGGTAGTTATAATATATCAGTGTGGGATTGGATGTCTATGGTGATTAGGTGATTTCCGAACAATGAAGTGGTGATTTTAAAACTATGATAGAGTTACGTTGTATGAGTGCGAAAGAGAGAGCCAATCAGTATGGAATATCAGTCTGGATGGAGCGGGCGATGAGTGAAGACAAGGCTAGATTGTTTTAAGATGTAGAAGAAGGAAATAAAACAAGATAAGTTGTATCAGCTGCATTTATTCATCACGCACGCCCCTAGCTATCCTACATCAGTGTAGATATAGACTAGCGGTTTGTATAGCAACATAGTTGTCTCATGATTGAGAAAAATAATATCACCTAGTGTACTGAATTCACATTTTTTTCTTATATAATACCGCTAACTTCTTTTACTTACACCACCTCTAGCGAACTGGTTCCCATTGGAAGGGTTAACGGCACTCACACACGCGTGGTGACGTATGACCTGTGTCGTCACACTACTACACTCTATGTGTGTGTTAGTGACGTGTGTGTGTGCGTCCACAACAACCAATAACCAACCCTTGCGGGCGAAGCTGCAAATCCATCGCTAAAGAAAAGCAATCGCTGGATTATTCTGGTTTCTACCGGTTCATATTGTAAGGAAATGTGTCGGTTGGTTTGTTCGAGGAAATGCTCCTCTATAGCAGATCTAACTGATTTTCTGATATTGATTTTGATTCGGGCGATCACATCTCTAAATTAATGACTATGTTAAATGGTGTCGTCTAAAAATGCATGATTTTAGTCGTCTAACTTGGTAATTAAAAAGCTTGTTAAATATGACATGCAATCAAAAACACGAAGATGAAAATTTATATTGAATTATGTAATTTGGCGGTCACAGTTATTATAAAATTTGTATTAAAGCAGATCATAGATATTATAAAATTCACTCGGGTATAAATATGAGTTAGTTATGGGTACCGATAATAATATGTTAATAAATCAGTAACATTTGTTTTATTCATTTATCTAAATTCAATCTTGGTGTAAACTAGTGCTGAAGGGCAGTAGTACAGTGTGTAACAATCCTAAGCAGGGTTCCGCGGGTACCAGCGCTAATAGCCTCGCTAATGTTCTGTCTAATTCGACGCGCGGGTTCCGCATACCGAAGGGATCGATGCAGAACTCTGACCCACATTCGCATAAAACAGAGTAATATAAGTAAAACTTTGTACAAAGTGAGAGACTAAAGAAATATAAAAATATTCAAAATTGCTTACAAGACTAAAAAAAAAATAATAACAGCTAATAGAGAGCACTTTCACATAAGTTAAATAATGTTGCAAAAAAAGTATCAAAATAATGTGAATAAAATAAACGTTCAACTGTAAAAGTTATATGATCATATCTAAAACTATGATAACATTTATCAAGATAAAAAAAAAATATGAATTTAGACCTCGCAAAGACAAACATTATGTTTATCTCAGCAAAGAAAAAACTCCACAACCAATAAAAGGACGTGACCTTCACACCCAAAACCATCAAAACCTCAAATAATAAACAGCTCGAGATGCCGAGCACATGTGATGTGACACAACCGACGACACCTCCACAAAAACCACTACAACACATTCTGTAGTCCTGCTTTGTGCTCTCACACCTTCCATAATAGGCCTTTTGTGCCCACAATGAGGATCGAATATAAAGAAGATTTGTTTGAGATGTTGTCTGATAAAGGGTTCGTGGATATCCCTCGTCTTCTGCTCAATGGACAAATTAGTGGTCAGTTGTTGGAGGTTTATTTTCTCGAGAGTTTTGCACGCATTGTCTTTCTTTTCTGGTTTTGGTTCAAATTACTCTTGTGTTTTGGTCACGTCCTTTTATTGGTTGTGGAGTTTTTTCTTTGCTGAGATAAACATAATGTTTGTCTTTGCGAGGTCTAAATTCATATTTTTTTTTTATCTTGATAAATGTTATCATAGTTTTAGATATGATCATATAACTTTTACAGTTGAACGTTTATTTTATTCACATTATTTTGATACTTTTTTTGCAACATTATTTAACTTATGTGAAAGTGCTCTCTATTAGCTGTTATTATTTTTTTTTTAGTCTTGTAAGCAATTTTGAATATTTTTATATTTCTTTAGTCTCTCACTTTGTACAAAGTTTTACTTATATTACTCTGTTTTATGCGAATGTGGGTCAGAGTTCTGCATCGATCCCTTCGGTATGCGGAACCCGCGCGTCGAATTAGACAGAACATTAGCGAGGCTATTAGCGCTGGTACCCGCGGAACCCTGCTTAGGATTGTTACACACTGTACTACTGCCCTTCAGCACTAGTTTACACCAAGATTGAATTTAGATAAATGAATAAAACAAATGTTACTGATTTATTAACATATTATTATCGGTACCCATAACTAACTCATATTTATACCCGAGTGAATTTTATAATATCTATGATCTGCTTTAATACAAATTTTATAATAACTGTGACCGCCAAATTACATAATTCAATATAAATTTTCATCTTCGTGTTTTTGATTGCATGTCATATTTAACAAGCTTTTTAATTACCAAGTTAGACGACTAAAATCATGCATTTTTAGACGACACCATTTAACATAGTCATTAATTTAGAGATGTGATCGCCCGAATCAAAATCAATATCAGAAAATCAGTTAGATCTGCTATAGAGGAGCATTTCCTCGAACAAACCAACCGACACATTTCCTTACAATATGAACCGGTAGAAACCAGAATAATCCAGCGATTGCTTTTCTTTAGCGATGGATTTGCAGCTTCGCCCGCAAGGGTTGGTTATTGGTTGTTGTGGACGCACACACACACGTCACTAACACACACATAGAGTGTAGTAGTGTGACGACACAGGTCATACGTCACCACGCGTGTGTGAGTGCCGTTAACCCTTCCAATGGGAACCAGTTCGCTAGAGGTGGTGTAAGTAAAAGAAG